>JAVSBS010023305.1:0-29663 GCA_033124195.1 Coracias cyanogaster
TTTTTTATTCAGGGGGTTGGGGTTTTTTTCCCTGCTTTTACCCAGCCAGTGAAGCAGGACAGTTTCTCTCGCACCACTCACACCCACTGTGGGGAAAAGCATCGATCCCATGCCCATTTCGCCTTCCACACACAAGGACAAGGACGCAGCCACGTGCTCCCCAAGCTGGGGCTCGGCATTTCCATCAGAATCCCCAGCAGCTACACGGCAGGGCAAGGATGCTCCGAGGGGATGGAGCTAGGATGCTCGGAGAAGATGGGGCAAGAATGCTCCAAGGGATCCGGGCAAGGATGCTTTGAGGGGATGGAGCTAGGATGCTCCGAGGGGATGGAGTGAGGATGCTCTGAGAGGATGGGGCAAGGATGCTCTGAGGAATCGGTGTGAGGATGCTCTGAGGAGCTGGGGCGAGGATGCTCCGAGGGATCAGGGTGCAGGGTTTCCCTTTCTGTTCCTAAAAACACACACAATCATTTCTCGTTCTCTCCTCCCCTTCTGCACACCCATTATCCCACATTTCTAAAGCACAGGGCTCGGATGTTGCAGGTGCTTGTCTCGGCCGCTGGATATGTATGGATACGTATATCTGCACAGAGGGACGTACAGAGAAAGGAATGCTGCTCCTCCCTCCCCCTCCCCATCCTTTATCCCGGTAGCCTGTTTTAATAAATAATTATAGGCAGCTAAAGGATTTGTTCATTCCAAAAGGTCTCCCCTTCACATTTCTCAGAGGTTCAGCTCAAGGAGACACCATGATAATAAGGCTGACTCGGGATCCCTACTTCACAATGTCATTATGAGCTAGCATTTAAAATGAAAAAAATATGTATATTATACCTAAAAGCATTACAAGGTTACAGTCTCGCCTCTGAGAATATTTAATGTTGCTGGGAAAGCAGCGCTGTTGCGCTAAGGAGGTGGCAAAGGCGGGGGGGTTGGAAAAATGAGAGAAAAATCCTTTCTGAAATACAAGCTTAGAAAAAAAGATGTTGGGAGGGAGCAGGGAGTTCATTTGCATTTCCAATGACTAGGACTAATCCTCCACTACCGCGTTTATATTTTCTTATTACTTTTCCTAATTATCTCCTCTTTCAGCTCATAGCTTTTTCTCCTCTCTCCATGCCATACTCCTCACCGGTTCCAAACACCCAGTGAGTTATTGTGTGGCTTGGGGTCGGGTGACCAAGGGCTAACAACAACCTGGCCACAGAGCACCCTAAAAACATGCGGGCAAGGGCGGGTGGGTCCCCCCAACCCACCCGGGCACCTGCAGAAGCCCCTCATAGAGCCAGGGCGGTGGGTCGTGTTGAAGAAACATTTCTGGGTTTAAGAGCAGAGGGGTTTTCGGCAGGTCCTGGTGAGGTTCTGCGATTGGGCGAGGGGCACCCAGGGCTCACCACCCCTTCAACAGCCCCCCCAGGAGCTGGCCCCGGTGGCACCACCGGCCAAGATAGGAAAATGAAACAGAGCAAACCCGAGCCCATCACAAAAGCGACGGCCGCCCATCGCGGCTGCGACGGGAGAGCCGAGCCTGAGCGGCACGCCGAGACCTTTCAAAAATCCAACACGGTTTAATCTTTAAAGCCCTATTCAGAACGGCACTTAGCAAAGAGTTAGACGTGAAACTGGAGCTGTATCTTAGCGGCAATAAACATCCTCTATCTTTGACAAGTAAATTACGTTGCTAAATGCCTGCCTGAGACCAGCTACTAAACTGCTATTTCAATATTATCCTAAAAATTTGTTAATAGCAGCTCTTTCAAATAAATCACTAAGCGATAATGGGAAAAAAATTTAAAAAAAAGAAAAAAAAAGTCCGGCTTTGAATTTATATATATTTCAGCAGAGAATAATGTTTTATTTAAAATAGTTACAGTGCGCCTTTTGATTTGGAGTTTAAAGTAAATAATATTTGTACATCTAAAACATACTCAAGACAAATGAAAAGCCTCTAGATGCTTTTGTATGAGATGCTGAAGAGCTCTACAAACTTAAAAGCACAACCTCAATTAAGCCCATCTTCATCTGGAAGAAAAATTAGCAACTGAAAGCTGAATATATTAGATAATGCACACTTGCAGAAGAGCATTCTCTTAGCAAAAAATTCTTGATAACCAACCTAAAGCTGGCCTTAGAGTTGCTCAATGCTAATTTTGTTTGAAACTGTTTAACTAACTATGAATAGATATCCATATTCAACAAAGACATAATTAATGGCAACCTTTTCTTCTGCTTAGAAGACATCATAACAAGCAGAAAAGTACAAAAAGATTTTTATAGTAACTAATTTAAGGACAAAGGGTTGACCTCTAGCATTTCATTAAATAAACTGAGCGAATAAAAGAAGAGTGACAGTATTCATCCTTGTTCAATTCAAGCAGCCAATTTCAAAATGCAAATCATAATCTGCAGATGTTGGAGCCTGATATATTTTTTTAAAATATCATTTGTTCAGTTTAAGAACATCAGACATCTGAATTTTAAACAAAAGCCCCAGCCCGGTTCCCAGCCCTAGTTTTTGGCGCAGCGTGCGGGGGGCTGCTGGGGTCCCCCCCTCCCTCCCCAGCCCTTTGAAACTCGACGGGTGAACCATTCATTTAATAAATTATTTCCAAAACCTTTTAATGGAGAACTTCTATTAAGCCGCACATTACTTCTGATTAGCAGGGCCGGTAAGTGCTGCCGCATTTACAACCCAGGTAGGGAGGATGAGAAAAGCCACGAGCTCCTCATCATCCCCACCGGTGGGGCCCAGGTAGTGCTGGGGGGCCTGGCTGCAGCCCCCAGCCTACGGCACGATGGAGAAGAGCATCCTCACGCTGGTCCTGGGCTGGGGTGGTGTGCCCCAACCAGGGCACAGCGGGGGGAAACGACCCCCCAGGAGATGCATTTGTGCTGCACGTGGCAAACCTCAGCAGCCCGGGTTTTCTCCTGGGTGCCAGGGAGCAGGTGTGGTGGGAAGGAAGGGGATTTTGGTGGGCGATCTGCAGTCTTTCACAGCAAGAGGAATTAAGTCTCGATCTTCCCTGTGATTAAGGGACAACAAACAGAGGGGAGAGCCATGGGAAGGCACGTCCCATGCAGGAGGTACTGCACGCCTAACCAGCCATGGATCCACGCCTTGATCCATGGCATCTATTGAGGGCTTTCTTCTTCATTTCAACACTCTAATAAGACCGTTTTTAACATTTCTTACCTTAACAACCTGCAGCCACCGAAGAGATGCTAAGAGGTGCTTTGAGCATGTCTGAGGAGACCAGAAGACACCTTGCCATGCCCAACCTGTGGTACCACGCATTCCTCCCTCTCCCCTTTCCATGGCACATCCAACAGCTGTCTACGTGTTTGTGGAGGATAACGGCAGCACACGAGCCTGCAAAACCAGCGCATTTCTCTTAGGAAATTGCTTCGGGGTGTTTGGGGTGAAGCAAGAGGTTTTGTCCATTTATTTTGACCGTTTAAACACAGAGGCCCGCGCGGTGAGTTTCTGGCTCCACTGAGCTTGGCCGTAGAACACAGCGGACATACGCTGAAGCCTCCTTGGCGAGCAGTTGCCTTCCTTAACAGCGGGAAAACACCCCAGGCACCCACCAGGTGGGCCCTAGCCGCCGCTGAGCTACATCCGTTAATAGCATGTGCGTTAATTAAACTGCTGCTGATTAAACCCAGTGACTGGGGGTACATGGGGAGGGCCCGCAAGAAGCAGGTCCCGGGCTGGGGAGCGGAGCGCAGGCTTCTGGCGAGGCCCACGCCGCGAGGCCGCCGGGGAGCGGGCGCCGGCCCCGCCGGGCACGGCAAGAGAGGAAGGGCCGGGGGTCTTGCCAAGCGCCCGCAACCCCCCTCCACAAACAGACCCTGCAGCTGTCGCGGGGAGAAATAAATGACTTCCGGAGGCTGCGGAGAATAAATGAATTCATTCATGCAAAAGTGAAGGGGACATTGTTTTCCTCCTCGGGGGAAAAAAAGAAAAGAAGAAAAAAAAAATCTCCAACAACCTATATATTAAGGTATCAATGAACAACAAATTCATTCTGTTATGACACAGGAAATCTAAAGCAGAATAGGCTGCAAAACAAACTCGATTTATCTTCGCCACACATGCAAAAGAAAAAATTTCTCTTGTTAGCTGTTCTGATTAGAACGTTCTTTGACTGGCGGCTTTGGCTCACATGCCTCTCGACTCGCGCTTAGAATTCAAGCCACACAGGGAGAAATTTTTTTGCCGGTGCTTTAGCGGTTGATGCTAACTTCTTAGATTAAGATTGTTTCCTTAGGTTTATCCTCTTCAACGACAACGTGTGTACAATACACCTTCAGAGCATGTTTAAAATCAGGCTGCAGATGCACATAATCTCTGTCTTCCTGCACGACAAACAAGACACACGGAGGTTTGTTTTTTTAAAAGGGAGGGGAATTATTCGAAGAGAAGCCGCGCCTTTCGTTTTCACTTTGGCAACCTTTGTTTTAGATATTAAGAAGAAGAAAAAAAGACAACAAAGCTGAAACTGGAAAAGCAGACTCAAACCAGACTGTTTCTCAAAACAAGGCAGTAGCCAAGGATGAGCAAAAGACTAAGCCCTTTCCGCCAGCCCCTCGGCCTTTCCTCCTGTGGGCCTCAGCCCCATCCTCACCTCCTGCCAGCAGCCCCGAGCCCACCCAGGGATCCTCATCAGCTCCATCAAACGAATTTGGGCGCGCATTCAGTCTGGGTGGATGTGGCACCCCTGGAGAGGACCCCGGGAAGGATGGAGGTACAGTGGGTGGTGCTGACACAACATCTTCTCCTTCCACATCCCTGGAACAAAGGCCACCCTTCCTGTCACGGCAGCGTGGGGACCAGGTGAGACCTTAGCCCCAGCTCCTGCTGTCCCAGACGCTCTCAGGACAGCGGCTCTCCATCCCACCCACTGCCTCCTGTCCTTCCGCACACCTGCTTCTCTGGACTCGCTCTGGTTTTCTGGTCAACTCTATAAACCCAAAGCATGGCCAAGAAACAAAGCCCATATGGTTCTTATTTCCAAAACATTTATGCTTCACTCTTTTCCCCAACTAATATTTGAAAAAAAAAAAAGTGTTAAAAATGAGAGGAAAGGGTGAATCCCGCTCTAGAAATAGAATTTGAACACAGCTGCAGGGAGCACTCAGCTTGCAGGGGAATAATCCAAAAGGTTTTAATTGGGGAAAGAGACAATAAATGAAAGGAGGGGAGCTTGGACGAGAGCACTCGAAAGGAAAAACAACTTGGAGAGATACGTTTGTGCTTGGAGGGGAGAGCTCCCTCCAGAAGGGCAGACGTGAGCGTTTTTGGGCAACCCCAGAAGAAGGCACGAGGCATTCCCAGCACCAGCCTGCTCTTCCAAATCCTTGGGGCTCCTTCAGAGGAGCAGCCCAGGCAATGGCCGGAGCATTAATGTGGAGCGCATGGCCGAACCCTGGCAGCCCACCCCTTCCGTCAGCTGGTGACTTCCTCAGCGCCCCGGCCAGCTGCGCATCTGTCTGTCCGTCAGTGTGCCCCGAGACGCCTTGTCCTGCCCGGATTTCTTGGGAGCGCCAGCTCCAAGGGGGGTCCCTGACAAAGGCAGGATGCGGCCGGGCAGCGCGGTCCTCCCCGGCTGCTGCTTTAAACCCATGTCACGCTCCCACGACAACTGCTCCTCTGTGCTTGTTTGAACTGTCCCTCCCAATTAGCGGTAATAAGTGACTCTGTAAAGATGAGCAAACACAGCGCATTCATTAGCCCCGGCAGCCCCCCTCCCTCCCTCCCGGCAGCCCCCGGAGATCCCCAGGGCCCCGCTCTCCCGGCGCCCCGAGGATGCTGAGCGCATCCCGCCCTGCCTTGGCCGGTGCTGGCAAAAGGCAAATTAATGACAAGTCGCTCCAAGAGTTTGCCTGAAATTATTTTATTCTGCCCATCTACCCGAGAATTGATTACCCTCGGCCTGAAAATATGTCCAAATCAATACGCCAAAGCTAAGCGCAAGAAAGACATGCTCTAGCCCCATTTATTTAATCCACTTTTTTGAGGAATGGCACATAATTTACCGGGTAGGAATTGCCGAGCCTCTCCAGAGCAAGGACTAATGACAGGCTGTGGGGAACCTGCATCTCCATCCATCTCCCGGGTGAGTCGTGGGTCCCTGCGCCGGCCGGTGATGACCTTGTCCCCGGTGATGAGCCCCACAATGCCAGGATGTGCCCTCCGGCCATCTCACTGTCCTCACCAGGCAGAGATGGAGATAAAGCACAGCCCTCAGAGTGCCAAGCAAGGAAACTATTTCAAACCTCCTCTTTTGATGAAGAGTCTCAAAACAAGGAAAAGAGCCAACCCACCAAAAAGGGCAACCAGCTGCCCAGGTGGCATGCCCTGGGTTACTCAGAGCTGGGCATCTCAGACCCACAGATAATGTGGCCCGCGGACAAATACTCACTCTGTGCTATTGAAGGACAAAATAAATACCCCAAACCTGCTGTTTTATGGCAGCAAACTCCAGGAAAAAGAACAATCCTACAGCTACGCGCACAGGCAGGGCCAGCATCCCACTCCCGCTTGAGTTAAGTCCCACCAGGCATCCGAGACCTGAGGACTCCGGTCTGGGGAGGGGACAGGCAGGGCTGTTGGCTTTCCCACAGACCCAGCTCCCGTATGGTGAGCCAAAACAATTTTGAAGCAAACACTAGTTAGTGGATGAGCTAAACGTGAGGCTGGATGTATACAACAGGAACACTGAAATTACTCAAGCAACGTTCGTGGCTGGACTCATCATTAGCAGGCAAATACATTCCCCTGAGCGCCTGAATCCAGCTCCCAGAAATAAATGGCATGAAGGACACTGGGTAGGACAACGACGTGCCACCTTGTCATGGGGCTGGGACCCAGGTCTAAGGAAATTTCTGCTTTCCATAGAAAATGCTCAAACTCCACCTTGGACATGGCATGCAACACGCATCCACAACGCGCCCCATTTGCGAATCCTCTGCATGCTCCGCAGGGTCCTGGATTTTCCAGGGCATTAAACTTTATCCCCCCCACCCCCGGCCTCAAAAAGCTTCATGGCAGCTGTCAGCCTCCTCGTGGGGGGTGGACAGATGGGTTTCTCACCGGAGACCATCAGTGTCACTCTCGAGCTGGTGGTGGGTGAAGGACGATGGGGTGCTGGTGGCCCCAGCAGCCCCGCCATGCCCAGGAGGGCAGAGCAGCAGCCAGCCTGTGCCTGGGGGTTTATCAGCATCTACCTGGAACAGAGGTGCCAGAGCAGCATCTGCTACCAAAGGGCAGAGATACGGCAGCACATCTGTGCACACACATCTGTACGGGCTCAGCCGCGGCTCCCCTTGCGTTGTCATGGAAAGGGCCAAGGAAAGGACAATTCAGATTGCCTCAGACAGGGATTCAAGCCTTCCTTCTCGCTACCACCCCTTAAAGGGAACATCTGGATGTTAAAGAAATAAAGCAACAGAGCACCGCAAATATCAAAATCCGGGATTTGCTGGCTTCTCCGGGCAGCTCAGCCCTTGGGCAAACCCCTTCCCTGCCTCCGGGCAGCCACAGCAGGGAAAGAACATGTCCATTCTGTCCAAGGGGTTCTGACAAGTACCCCCCCACCTGCTCTGCACAGCCCCTGGAGGGTCATCACAACCCCAAGGCAGTCCTGGGCTGCAAGAGAATGAGCCTTGGCCCCATTTCACAGCTGAGACTCAGACCTGGGGAGATGCCAGGGCAGGAGAGAGAGTCCAAGGAAAAGGCAAAACAAGACAGGGCTTGAAGCAAGCCTTGTTGAACCCCAGCCCAGCTCCTCTGAGTCAGGGGAAAGGGGGGGGAAAATAAATAAATAAAAAGCAGCTTTCTATTTGTGGCTGTCCATGCTCTGCATTCCTGGCATGGCAGCAAGGCCAGGGCCACCTCGGGCAGGGCTCACGGCCGAGGGCTCAGCGGAGCCAGGAGAAGGGCTCCTCACAGAGCTGCTCCAGCCCAGCCCCTGCACCGTCTCCAGCTGCACTCGGCTTCAGAGAGGATTTTTCTAGATCAAAAAATGCTGCTTCTCTCCCCTTCAGAATAGGGACATCCATGAAAAGGAGCCATTCATGATAAATCTGAGTGCCGGGTAGAAAGAAAGAAAAAAAAGCAAGCAAGCGAGAGAAAAACCAGCCCAGAAAACAACATGGCTTTTATCCCTCAGCACTGCCAGGAGGTCCTCCATGGGCAATGCACCTTCTGCAGCAGCCTCAGCAAGGGCTCGGGAGGGCTCAGCACAGCCCACCCTGCACCCAGGCTCCAGCAGACCCCTCCCCGTGGCACCACGGGCACCGGGCAGGGATGCTGGGGGCATGAAGTGACAAACAGCGGGGCCAGGGCACTGATTCCTTCACTCACCCCCCCTTACATATTAACAGGCACAAATCCCCATATGCGGCAGCAATGTAAACGAGTTTTATTACTCAATAAAATATTTGAAACAAAATAGATGGTTTTGTCAAACACTATATCTCCTCAAATAATAATGCACCAGCTTAAAAAGAAAAACAGCCGACGTCCCTGTTCTGGGGCCAGGTTTTATTTCCCCTCCCGGAGGGGAGGGAAACAGGGCATTTCAATTTTGAATTCAAATACTGTATAGGAATACAGTAACTATAGTCCTCCGCGGGTTTGTGCAAATGCCAGCAAAACAAACCCCAAATCAAATTTATTAGCTGGTGGAGATCTCTAACAATTTTACACAGTGACTGATAAAGCCGTCTGGGAATTCCTTTCAACATTAAGTGATTTAAAGCCCCTACAGAAACTTCATTGTCTGCTGCAATATAGAAAGAGTTTCTCCGTACCGAGGAACGCTGGAACGGCGGCGACTGGGTTGTTTGTGATTGCCAGGATCTGGAAAGCTCACCAGGAACCCCAATACCCAGAGTCCTGCGGAGGACTATAAAGGGAGGAAGTGAAAAATTAATCAAGGGCAGCAGCCTGCATTCTAAAGGAACTCTCTGTATTTTTGGTGGCTAGGTTGAGACGCCCACTTCTGCTGTACGTGTGCAGGTGGGAAATGACCTGTTCCTCCAAGGACGCCCAGCCCTGCAGACCCCACGGGTTTCAGACACAAGATGAGGCTGAATCGGCCCGGATCGGTGCCGCCGCGGTGCCCAGCTGCGTACCGGCGGAAAGCACCTTTCCGAGGATGCGCGGGAGAGGATGCGGGCACAGCCAGTGCCTGCAACCCGCGCTGCCCTGCCCAGCCCCTCCAGAACCATTTTTAAAAGCAAAACCCAAAATGCACAACTAATTGCCAGATTTTCTTCACGCGCCTTCATAACCGCGTCATCTGCATTTGAGTTGTTAAAATACTGGGTGGGGGTGTGTGGGGGGAGTGTATGTGTTATTTAATCAACCCTCGCAGCTTACAAAGTCCTAAGCGAGAGAGTAATTTTTGATTGTCTCTGCTCATGTCTAAACATTTCACAAACCCGACAGCCAGTTCTTCATTTCAATTAGGGGAATGCTGATCGTTAGCTAACTAATAAGGACCAATTTTCTGTCACAACTATTTCCTAATTAAATTCAAAACAGAGATTTCTAACCCAGATGGTCAGCGATGCTACAGATTTGTTTAAATTTGGTATCACAGTAACAAACTACTAATTAGGGTTTGTAAATACAACAATTCCCTCCTGACTGAGTTGTTAGTAATGCATACAACCGGTTTATTAAAGCACTAATTGTGTCTGGCTTTACTTGGGCCTAACACATAATCCACTTATCACATACTGGTACCAACTCATTTTGAAGGGATTATGAATGAAATCATAAATGAGACCTCGCATCAAGTTCCCTGGTATTGCTAATAAAGGTTTGGTGTCATATTTAGATGATTTCCTGCCTCTGATGGAGAACGGCCTCACAGTGATGCTGGTTCTCCGTTCTCTGAAGGGTATTTAATAATAATAAAAAAAAAGTTCTGGGTACCACTCCAGCACCTAAAACAGGGGGTTCTGCTCCACTCCGCTAGTCAGCAAAATCATAGGACTATTGATTATTTTGGGTGGGAAGGGACCTTTAATGGTCATCTAGTCCAAACCCACTGCCGTGAACATGGACATCTTCAACTAGAGCTGGTTCCTAGACCACACCAGCCAAGCTCCTCAAAAGGAGCCCCATTGTTTCCTAAAGAAAGCACCAAATCCACATCTAATCCCTGTTTATTCCCTATTAAACTCAATCTATTTCCTATTAAAGTCAAGCTTAGCACATCCATGGGGCTGGGTCTACCACAGGGGGCTCATGAGAGCCCCAGCCCTTTGCCTGAAGACCAACCAGAGACCTTCATGAGTGTGAGCCTTGATCACCTTCTCAGAGAAGGAGGGAGGAGACCTCCCCATGTCATCAGACCCCACCTGCCATGAGCACTGGACTTTCTCTCAGCCTTGCAGAGGGACAGCCCACCCAGGAAGGCATCCTGAACATGATTTCATGGAAGCACCCGGTATGAAGAACATGGGTCAGCAGCACACCGCTGCCTGACAGTGCTGGCTGAGTGCCCCATGGCTGCCTTGGCTTTGAGTGTGCGTGAAGTAGGACGTAAATGATAGATAACTGTGGATTGCAAGGTTATGTAAACATGGAGGGGTGTTGAGAAGAATCCTATTAAACCATAAAAGAAAAGCATGGATGGTTTATCACATCGCTAAGACCCAAGAATGCATTAATAAATAGAATAATAGATAATGAACCATGGAGGACAAGGCTGAACTATCTGCTGTTGTGAAGATCCGGTGACAGCATAAACAATGAAGGGGAAGAAAACCTTTGTCTGTCTGTCTCCAGAACCTTGTCACGCATCTTTTATAGTCCATTTTTAATGGATTCACGGCACCTATCAGTTATTCTCCACCCAAATCCCTCATTCTCCTCCCTCTTGAATACAAATTCCCATGCTCAGCTCTTCCCTCACCATGACTTCCCACATTAAACTTGGGGTTTCAGTAGCCTCCCAGCCACGGCAACACCAAATTTCTGCTTTCATATTTCTAAAGGGTTAGCAGGAAGTTAAGAAAAGCATTTGTTAATGCAAAGCAGGATCACCTCTCAACCCTGGTATGTCCCTCGCTGCTTCTCTTGCAGGAGCAGGAATAATCAGACAGGTCTAATTCAGCCCAAAGTGATGATGCCCACAGATATACCCTCCAGAAAAAGAAAAAAAGAAGTCACCAAAACACATGCATCAAACCCACTGCTACTGCTCCTGTTTTCCAGCCTTCAGCAAATAACACTGAGAATTGTCAGAGAGGACTTGAAATTGATTTGAGAGGTGGTCGTACCCACTTTGTAGGCACTACTAGACTCACTAACACTTGATTTTCATGGCAGTGTTTTTATGATGAAACAGGTACCCAGGACACAGTCACTGTAGGTTACTTCTATGTTTACTACAGCATCGTTAGGTGCCAAGGATCAAGGATGTCAGGGTGGCCACAACGAGCTCAGCTGCAGTAAAAACTCGTCTTGCCTCCTCTAGAATCCAAAATGCTGAGAGAATTTCCACATAAAAAACACAAAGGTTTTGAGGGGTTTTGTGGCATGTGGTGCTGCACCAACAGGTGGCACAGCCACACACAACCTCAACCAGCGAGGCAGTCAGAGGCAGAAGAGGAGCCGCATCAGTCATGGGGCAACCAGACACAGCAAGGCAAGTGCCTGAAAATCCCGAGTTTAGGTGGCAAACCCCTTCTGAAGCAGAAGGTCACCCAAGGAGCCTGCATGGGACTCAGGTGGTGAGGCTCATGTTGGTAACTCATGATTACTCCTCACATTTCAGAAAGATGCTGCAAGCAGCCGTGAAAATGTGAACACAGTTGGACTTGAGGATCTTAGAGGTTTTTTCCTAACCTTAGTGTTTCTATGAACTGCCAGAAAGCTCTTGGTTTCCTCCTTACACTAAAAAAGTGAACGAGGCTTGCACAAAGCCCAAGCAGCAATCAAGAATCCAGATTTGCCTTTTCTTGTACTATTCACACTTGATCTCATAGTAACCTTTGTTGCGAAGCCCACGGAGTCTCCTGCACCAGAGGGTCACCATCCCCAGGGATGGGGCAGGATGGGTGGCCACCTCAGCCTGACCAAGGCGCAGGCAGGGTGGTGGCTGCCCTTGCTCTCAGGCTGGAGCTCCTGGAGAAGCCTTTCTCCTGACCACAGAGCAGGCAGAGAGCAGGCGGTTGCTCTGCTGGGAGCACACTTCACACTGGTGAGGAGCACAGCCGTGTGCTCAACAGGCTCTGGAAATAAGTGGAAGTCAAATAAGTTTGCCACTCTTTGTCCCCCCTTTCAATATCTAGCTTTGATCAAATCCTTGGACACTCAAGTGGTTGTTGACTTAATGTAGTAATGAGACGTAGCCTTAAGTGAGGCTATTTCTGTGCCCATTCAGCCACTCCGAGAGCAAGAGATGCAGGAGGAAAAGCCTCTCCTGATCTCCATGAGCTGGAGGCAGCACAGCAGAGCCCAGAGCAGAGGCCTGGCTCCAGCTACCATGAGATGCAGCAGGAGGGTCTGTAGCCACCACTACACAAGACAACTCATCTCTTAATGCAATAAATTTACCAGAAGGGTGTTGGATAATATCAAGAAACCAAGTAAAGCACCTCCTCAGAAAGCTGCACCATGCTGTTCACCCCCAGAGCACCTCCAGAGGTGGCCTAGGAGGAACCCATTCAGAAAGCCAGCCAGATCTCCAACATGCGACATCACTTGTAGGGAGCAGGGCACTGCAGGGTTTGGGCAGTGAGGGCTGGAGCCAGGGCTGAGAGCTTCCGACAGCGCATAGTCTGGAAGAAGTCATGCAACACCAGCCTTTCACCAGTGAAACGTCCAGTTTCAGAGCAGAGAGAAGTCCCATACGTGCACTGGTGGAGCAGGGCTGCACACCAGTGAGGTACCACTGCACCAGCACCAGCTCCAGTTTGGGCTGTGGTGCTCTGGACCACGCACAAAAGACACCTTTTCAGTGTGTACCTGCAAGCGTTCCTTGGCACGGAGAGAACAACCCCACGGCCTTGGCCCCTCCAGATGATGCAGTACCTGTGCTCTGGGTCATGGCAGCAGTGCCTGGCCAGCAGCACAGCCCCTCACACCCTGCTTCAGAAGAAATTTGCAGCAAGGCTTTTAGATCTAGAGTTCTAAAACCCAAACTTATTTTATCCTTCCAAGTATGCAGCTGGAAAAAGGCAGTAGGAAAGAGCACAGGTGAGGTTTCTCCAGGGAGATGTCTAATGTACCAGCTTCCTGGCAAGGAAAGGTTTTATGGTGTCTTCAGAGCCTGGTGGCTTGCAGCGTGGAGCAGGACTGATGCTTCACTCACACGCTGACTTCCAGGCAAGCTCTTTCCTGCCTTCTTCACACAGCAAACAAGCTCTAGTTTTGTGCCAGTGGCGGGAAGCCAAGCAAGGTGTGTTCTGGAAGGGAGAGCATGCTCCAGCCTACACAAGGGCATTGACCAGTGCCACTGCAAGGGACACCTCCTGCTCTGGGAGGGGACCTGCAGAGCAGCTCCGCACCCCACGTCTGTCTTTTACTCTCATCTCTCACCATGCAACCAGCGCTAAGCATCAGCCAAACTCCACCTGAGGTCTGGACACCATGGACACTGCCGCTTCCTCCTTGAGGCCAGCCGCGAAGAGGGTGACACCACCCCAAGGAGACAGGCAGGGCTTTCTACCTGCTCACATCCCAGACCCATAGACCAGAGCGAGGTAGGAAAGCAAAACAGGAGGGAGGGAAGAGCCCAGGAGCCTTGCAAACACCACCTGGCCCTGAGAAAAGGGACAATTCTCAGGGTGGCAGGGAGCAGCGCTGCCAGTTGGGTTTTTCATCCCCCTCGTTATGCACAGCCAGCCGATAAATCCTGCGCCAAGCAGCTGCTCTAATTCTGAAGCCCATTAAGCCCTACATCAGATAGGCGGGAGGGAGGGGCTGCCGGGGGGCACAGACGGCACTCCTTGAGATATGAAACATTTCTTCTCGTGCATCTGGGCCACCCCCACCCAGCCCCACTCCTAACCGGTATTTTATGAAGCTGGCAAATAAGAATTTATATAAATATCCATGGCAGAGACACACACGGCGCATATGGAGGGGATAAGTAGGTGGTGGAGATGTGCCGAGGGGTTTTTGTTGGCGTCGCAGGGAAGAGGGAGAGCAGAGCCAGGGTGTCCCAGCAGAGGGGACAGTGTGGCCCTGGCACCGTCAGTGCCCTCAGCCCTGAGCCAGCCACAGCAGGAGCAGTGGAGATCAGCACCCATGCCAGCCTCCCACCATCCACGCCAGGCAAGACCTTTTTAATGCACAACTTATCCCCTCTGCTTGCATCATTGTCTGCTTTTGTGGCTGAGCTGAAGCACGCCCTGGAAGAACCCACTTCCATCCTTTCCCAAAGGGCATTGGAGAGAACCCATCACTTGCAGCCATGGCAGGAGCTAGGTCTGCTTGGACAGGTCCTGTCCCACATGGTCCTTGCTCTACTCGCTGCAGTCTCCCACAGTCAGGGGCCATCTCAGAGGTGTGCCATCACAACAGTGCTGCCCAGCATGAGCAGGTATCTTACCTGACAGCTGAAAGGCAGGTGGAAATACCATCTGAAGCCCCTTTTTGTCAGCCTTGCTGGTGCCTATGACTCAGACACCCCCCTCCACTGCTACCAGACAGCAGAAGGACATGACCATACCCATCTTCAGTTCCTTCTCATGCTACACACCAGGCTTCAGTGAAGCCATTCCTCAGCCCAGGCTGCAGATGAGGCTTTTGCATCTCCACAGTGATGTGCAGCCTTTTGGTGACAGTACAGTTGACCTCCCCTGTTCCTCCACAACCCATCTCCATTGAGGTGAAGCCACGATCCCTTCTCAGCAACAGAGCATTCTCCTCCTCACCCCCCAACAAAGATACACACGAGCCAATCACTATCTGCCCTACTAGAGAAACATCCCCAAAGAGCTAGTAATGCCTTTGGAGGAAAACTGAGACCCATCTCAACCAGCAACACAGGATGGGAGACTGCTTGGAAAGCCAGTAAAATCTAGGATGGAACAACAGGATTTTGGGGTCTCAAGTGGAGGGCAGGGATCCCAGAGAGCTTGAGTGGAGAAAATCAGGACCAGAGGTGAAGGGAGGAAGACAAGTCCCATAGCAGCAAGGCAAGCCCAAAGAGAGCCAGATCCAACACAGTAAGGGACCAGAAGCTACAACAGCAATCCCCAGAGCAAAGGGGCAGATGGCTTTAGCGGTGGTGTCCGACTGACTGCAGAGATGAAAGGCAGGGGAGAAAAAAGGAATATATTGGGAGTGGAAATGTGATCAGCCGCCAAATTTTGCTTGTTAATTGGCAACCGGCTAACACATTAATTACAAAGTTACTGTACGGTCACAGAAAAAAAAAAATTGGCAGCAGAATAATTTGTATTCCCCCTGAAAAACCACGGCCATCAAAAGCCATGGATGAAAACACATCATTCTGCGGGCACCAGGGTGCTGTGCCAACCCCACCATCCCTCTTGGCCACAGAATCCCAGGCACAGCCGCTCGTGCAGCCCGGCTCTGGGTTTCCTCAGACAGCAAGAGCTGTACACTTGCTACCTACCTACCGCCCAAGACATCCTCACACTCAGCACCCATCCATGGGAAGGGGGACCTAAATCTTTTCAGAGCCGGGACCAGGTTTCTGGGGTTAAAAGTGCAGTCAGGCTTTTAGCTCTTAAGCCATTAGTTTGGGAGATGAATTGCAGGATGCACGCATCTAGCCAAAACGTATTCCTTATTCATCTCCTCAAGAGGCTAAATTGCACACCCATCACACAGCAGGAGAACAGTCCTCCTGCATCAATTTTTCCCTCTACCAGCACAAAAAGGCACTAGAGGAGCAAGCAGCAACAAGCCCTTCAGCTTCAGTCAAGGCAAAGGGCACAAATGAAAGTTTGCTCCACTTCTGTGAAAACGGAGGCTGCGAAGAGGCTGTTGCTATAATCCTACCCAGCCTAAAAACATCATTTCCTCGCTTGGAAGGCTGGCTGGAGCTGCTATTCACGCCTCAGCCCCCAGCCACAGCCTGGTTTCCCCACCAAAGGTGGTTTCTAGACTGGGAGTCAAACATGGGTTTTATTGTGGGGAATCAAATGGAGCCATTGGGATGTGCTGGAGTCATGGCCATCAAAGCCTTCCCACAGCTGCCTTCCTAAAACCTCCTCAAGTTTTTGGAGGTTTAAAACCTAAACCTCCTAAGACCTCCTCAAGTTCTAGGAAGGCTGGAAGAGCTTGATTTTTTTTTTTGACTGCTTAAGAACAAGACTCAGAAATGGGTTTCTGAACTTCCACTTTGCCTTCCACCCCAAGGCAGGTGATTTACAAGAGGCACCACGAGGCCTTCAGGCAGGGCGGGAGCAGTGGTGGACCCCCATCCCAGCTCACCAGCAGTTGAATGCAGAGGCACCAGAACACGCTGTGGAGGAACCGGTGTCATGAGAGGGCTCCTGGCCTCTCTGCACATGCAAGGCTCTTCCCCACTGGGGATACAGAACAAAGAATTACTTCAAATATTTACATGTTGGAGCTTTGATTTACCCTTCTCCTCCCTGATGGCTTAGTCACTGTATGGTGAAGAGGATCCTGACAACTCTGAAGCCTCCTTTGGAAGGACCTCTGTTTCCTCGGCTTTGGAGAGGGATCTATCGGGGTTACCCTCTGCTGCAAGGTAAGGCAAAGGGCGATTCTGCTGCTGTAGGGGGGAAACAATGACTGAGGGTCTCCAGTGGCCTAAGCAGCCACCTCTTGACCTCCACGTTGGCACAGGTGCAGGGCAGGTGATGTCAAGTGGCCACGAGCAACACCAGCAGGTTGGGAAAGACAGCAAAATAATCTCATGTTCGTTCCAGATGCAGCACTGATGTTACCAGGAGTTTGGCCTTAAATTTTTGTGTTCTTCAGGAAGTGTGGATTGCTACAGGAGCACACAATTCACCCAACAGGAGAAGCAGGGTTTTAAGTCTTCACCAGAGTTTAACTCTTTGTACGAATATCAGCATATGCTAAAAGGGACCGTATAAACTAGCACCAGGCCTGCTGCCTGGGGAAAAATCAGGGTTTTTGATGATCACCACAGCACAGAAGCTAAGTCTACACCAGCAGCCAGCCGCAGGAAAGCCACTCTCCAGTCCACTCCAGGCAGTTAATGAGATTCGCCGTAATTAGCTCTGGAAGAGATGTGCAACTAATAAACGGAACTAGCCACTGAATCAGTAAATAGGGTTTTTTTATGCTTCCTTCCTTTTGGTTCTCATATTGCTGGAATAAGCATCGATGTTATTCTTGAAAGGAAACGGCACACGTCTGCCTGGGGAAAGCAGAGCACCAGCAGCCCGCGCAGGGCAGAGGGTTCCAAAGGTGGGTCAGGCAGCACCGCTGGGTCCTCGCTTGAGGAACAGCCAACAGAGCCCAGAGAACCTCGGCAAACAGCTCGTGGCTTCAGAGCTCCTCGTCATATTTCGCACTTGGCTGGTAAATTTAGTCTGAACGTGTTAAAGAACAAACCCACCCTACCAGTTAGATGCAGTAGTCATGGGGGATTTGTATTTCCTCGCCTTATGTATTTCCTCCACAAATTGTCTGGCAACAGGATGCCTCCTGCAGAGGCCACTCCGTACTGCCGGCCCTGAGAGCTGGACCCCAGGACCACAATTTCCCCTCCCGCACCCTCACACCAGCTGACAATTAATGATTACACAGGTTGGCTTCTCCTGCTTGCCTTCTGGGGTTTGAACTTGAAGCTCCCAATTTCTCCTCAACAGTGAGCATCAGGAATTAAGTGAAAGCTTGAATTCAAGGCAAAGATCACTTAATGCAACAAGTCTGAAAAAATACACCTCAAAAGACCTATGGCCATAGCTACAAGAGCCAACACTCCAAATCCGGAATTGCCCTAATTGTTTCACTCGTAGTAGCAACACAGATTTGAGCACAGAAATCTATCACTTCAGGTTCCTCAAGTTCACGATTTACCAGGAAATTGGGTTCCCGGTGGTCATTAGTGTCAATTATTCCGAACAGCCCCACCCCTGAGAAGGAGGGAATCAAGATGCTGCGATCCGCTGATGTGGTGTCTGCCTGCCAATTAGCTGCCTGCAGCAGGGACCATTAATTAAACGGGTCCAAAACCCTCTTTTGAAGCTTCAAGGAGAACAATTGTCTGGGGCTGTTCGAACACCCTGGCACACTCGCAGTGCGGCTCTCCCGCGGTATCACACTGCCCTCGATTGGGATAAACAACGCTGGAGATCAAAACAGGACAACAGCCTCTGATCAGGGATACCTGCATAATGCTCTTCCCGAGGATGCTCGTGCAGGTGAGGAAGGGGTAAAGCATTGTTTCATCAAATGGTAATTTCCTTGTATCTCAAAGCGTGAATCCCACTTGCGAGTCGGGGCATAATTCAATTAAAGGGGAGAATCCTCTGAGAGGGAACGAAACCTATCGGCGTGGCCGGGATGCTGCAAATCGCACCCAGAAGGAAAGCGGCATTTGGTCCTGACATTATGATTTATTTCCTACTCAGTATCTTATAATTCCTACAAGATAAGCTGAGACTAGAAATTATCCTGTGGACACGGGGGCTGCGGCTGATCCTCTTTATTCCCTCCTCTCAGCTGCAGGCCCGCATGTTTCAGCCTTATCTTTTCAGAGGCCGGTAAAACAAATGGTAATATTTTCACAGGAGCAAAGCAACTCTTGCTCTGCACCCAAGGTGAGACGGGCTGGTGCAAACCCACCCCAGGATGGCAGGGTCAGAGACATGAGAGATCCCGCCCCAGCACTGCCCACCCCGCACATCCCACTACTCGGGGCACCTGGGGAGCTCTGCTAGCTTCACCCCGGGCTCCTGCAATCCCTCTGGAAGGAGCAACCCCAGGCCAGACCCCAGCTTTGGGCTGAGCAGCACCTTTCTCTGAGGAAGATCTTCCTCCTGAGATGCTGGGAGCTCACCAGTACCACTGCTGAGTTTGGACATGAGCATCCATCTGCACAGCTTTGACTCTGCTCACAACCTGCACCCATGGAAGAGCTGCTCTGAAGCAACAAGAGACAAAACTTCTCTGCTGCTCTTTGCTCTTCAGGTGTCTCAAATATCACCAGGTCCATTGCGGGACCAATCCCAGGCTGGGCTCTCTTCCCCCTAACTCCGCTCCCCCAAATCCACATACCTCCTTTCCCCAAGAGGATGGAGATACACCAGAGGAGCCCTTGCTCAATGACGATCTGTCCTGTTATAGCCAAACACTCCCCATGGGAGATCTCAGATGGCTTTTATCCCTGAGCTTGCTATCAGCACCAGAGCTCCTCAGCAGCAACAACTGCTCCCACAGCCCAGAGCTCTGCAGATTTTCCATTTGAAGCATTC
The DNA here is from genome assembly GCA_033124195.1 of Coracias cyanogaster. Classification (NCBI taxonomy): domain Eukaryota; kingdom Metazoa; phylum Chordata; class Aves; order Coraciiformes; family Coraciidae; genus Coracias; species Coracias cyanogaster. The sequence continues at coordinate 19,420 of JAVSBS010023305.1, forward strand.
TCCAAAGGCAAAACAGCCATGAGCTGAGCCTAGGCTGCTGTGTTCCAGCTTGTGTGGGAGCTGAGTGTTACCTCTCTGCACAAGGCTCCGTTTGAACCCCCCCAAATTTCTGTGAGAACATAGGAACAGTTGAAGAGTCATGGATTCCTAGGAGCAGTCAAGTGGGACACTCCAACCCAGCATCAGAACTTCAAGCAGCAATTGGGAACAGCCCTGTTTCTGCTCTTGCAGAAAATGAGCAGCGAGTTCGCAATTTGGGTTTGCAGCAGAGACCCCATTTTTGTCACAACTCACAGCTCCAACGATAACCAAGGACTCCGTATGCTGGTCAGCCCTCCTGCTCCTAAACCTAAATGGGTGGAAGCCAAACAAAAGGAGGGGAAGTAGCCAGCCTGGCCCCAATTAAGAAAACCAGTTCAAGCAAATATTTGCCAACCCAGAGGAAGGCAAGTTCCCTCCAGCCGCAGCAGGACCACATCTGCTTGAGGGCTGCTCCCAGCAGCAGAACTGGAGCTCGCTGAGGCTGAAGAGTGAAGATCAGCAGCTAAAACTCCAACTCAAGCTGCCGCTGACTCAAAGCCACCATCAACCACTGAGGTTCAAGAAGGACCCATGGTTCTCCTCAGACCTCCCAGAGGAGCACTTGTCTCCAAGGGGGTGTGGATAAGAAGTTAAAGCCCCCAGTTAATGGTTTTGCACACCCTATGGATCTGTGAAGCAGTGGGTGTTGTGAGGCTGGGGACGTGCCTCTGGCCAGCCAGGGCTGCACCCTCAGCCTTGCAGAGACCTGCACAGCAGAAGCAGGAGGGAAGGAGGCATGTGGGGTGCCAGCCACCCCATCCCAGCATGCAGCACAACACCCAGAACCTGGCCCAGGACAGACAGCACCTCCAGGAACTCCTGCAAACACCTGCTCCAGCCCAGAGAGAACAGGAGACACAGACCTCCCAGGCTTCCCTGCCCTCCTGCCACACAGCCTCCCAGCCCAGGAGAGTCCTCAGCAGCTGGCAAATCACAGGAGAGGCCATCAGCCAGCCCCACCGGATAAAGCCCAGGCTCAGGAGCCCGGCCTGGGTGAAGCACCATTGTCTGCCAGCCCAGGGATGCTGCCCGCATTTTTCTCTCCTCTCTCGGCACCAGCCTTTAAGGGAACCTCGGCTCATCTCCTTGGCCACCAGCAGGAATGCCTGGGAGGGGGGCTGTGTTTTGATGCCTTTGCCCTCCTTGGGAGGGATGTCAGGCACCTCTAGTCTGCTAACAATTTGTGAATTCATTAGCCTGGCTAATGTAGCTCATTTCTGGTGCTGCTTATTTCACAGCCGCCTTTTTCATGGCAGTGGGGAGAAGCCATGCGCAGAATTCCCAGTGACACTCAGTTACCTTCGGAGAGATCCTTCGTTAACTGACCCTCCTCCTCCTGCCCCCAGTTTGCTTTAAGGGTCTCAAAACCTCCCGCTTCTTGCCATCAGGGGAGCAGCTTTTCCTCTCCAGGCTCTTGCTCACACTCCCAGTTCCCAAGCATGGGTAAACAGACATTTATTCCAGCCTATCAGCAGGCAAGAAAAGCAAATTAAAATATCCACAGCACTGCTCTATGGCATGGCAATTCTCTGCCGTTGGCTCACCAAGCCATTTGGCCAAAGTTTTTTGTTTTTTTTAATGCTATTCCCTTTACTACTACTCCCCATAGCGATGCTCCACTTGGTGTGAACAGGCAGGCTGGCGACACTGCCGCAGAGAGAAAGCCACCCCTACGGGAGCCAGAGGAGAAGATAATGTTGAAAACCATCTTGTGGTTCACACTTGGCCCGCGCTGCCCCTGGCTTGCTGCCCAGGAGGGTTTCCAGGAGGCCAGCAGCAGTGACCCGTGGGCACGCATCCTGCGCAGTACATTGGAGACGCATCAACATACTTGGAGATTCACTCTCGAACCAAAAGTTGATCGCAATTCGGGAACAAAAGCATTCCCGTTTGTCCTTGCACGTCAAGGATTACGACTATAGAAAGTGTTTTCTATTATCGGCTTGTCACTTTCTCAGCTGCTTAATCTCCTCCTCAGCACCGCTGCCTCCCTCCCGCCGGCCCTCCCACGGCCCCGGGATGCTCAGCGCTGCCGGGGTGCACCCGTGGATGCTCGGCAGGGTGGCCGGTGGTCCATTCAGCTCCCTAACGCTATCATTACCACAGGCTAAACACCAGCCTGACCCCGTTGCCCTGTGGGAAATGAGGCAGGACCACCAGGCAGCTCACTGGGACCCCACAGGAGCCCCCTGCCACGGTGGGGACATGAGAAGAGCTGCTCATGGAACTGCTAGACAAGGTGGTGTTTCTCTTTGGAAATGGCCAACAGCACACCTGTGAGCTCCATCCTCCAAAATGTTGTCCTGCACCCGCACCACAGTGGGACCTTCTTCATCATGGGGCTTGAATCCTGCCAGAGAAGCACCACCCACTAGAAAGAACCCCAGTACCTAAAACCTTTTGCTGCCAGAGATTGACAAACATGAGATCCAAACATGGGATGCAGCACAAACGCAAGCGCTGCAGATCAAACACACCTTGGTCCAACCACCTCACCCTGATCTCCAAACGCTGTTCTTTGAGGTTCTCCTTCCTGCAGAATTTCTGACATTCACCCACAGACAGAACAAAGCAAACTCCATGAGCAGCCTGTTTTCAGACCCACAGAGCGCTCTGGGAACTTGGGCACTGGTGTCACAACCTCCAAGAGCCGGTGACAAGCCAGCGCTGTCACATCAGCCAGCACCACCGTGAACAAGCATTATTTGCTCATGGTGCCCTGGCAGCCATCGCCATGACCTGGGAAAGAGGCAGGAGACATTTCACACAGAACCTGGATGGAGTCACCATCCAGCGTCCATACCTTGGAGTGGAAGAGAAACAAATAAATTGTTTTAAACCTTCAGCAGAGGAATCCAGCGTTCTCTCCCGGCTGACATGAGGGAATCTTAATGCAGCCATTCTGACAGCAAACTGATTTTGTAGTTTGCAAAATTAGTAGTATTTAGCCCGCTAGTTTCCGTAGTAACCAGCCCAGCCATCCATCCCTGCCTGCCTGCGACAAGGTCTCTTCAGCATTTCACATAGTACTTATCCATTTTCTTGCTCTCACCTCACTCTCACCTTTACTTTCAGCACAGAAGGCAACACAATCCACTGCCACTAAAGACTAGGCTGAGAGTCAGATTAAAATTATCCCTGTTTGCCCTGACCTCTTTTCTCTGCAGGTGAGAGTGTCCCCATTCAGCAGCTAAATGAAGCAGAAATGATGGAGTGTTTGTTTTCCCTGACTTTTCCTCAGCTTGCCAGTAAATTTACAGCCACGAATATGAAGTGTTAATTTAATGTTCCCACTGAGCATCTCATTGTCAACAAAGGCTTCAAACCATAAGAGAGGAAAAGGTTAGCTCATGCAGAAAATGACCCTTATGGTTTGATTGTCTTCTGGTCCGGGCTAGCGGCAAGCAAAAAGCTAAGGGCTTTGACTTCCAGCTTAATGCATTTGATGGCGATAAATGGAAGCTCTCTACCTCCGCGCAAAGAAAGAATCACCTGTAATGCTCACTTATTTGTCTGTGCCAGCAATCTCCGCAGCACCAAAAGGGAAGCAGGCCCCTCTCCTCGCTCCCCCAACTAATTTGACAGAGCCGAAAAGTTAAACCCTTCATTATCCCAGCCCGGAGCGGAAGGGGCTTGCTCGCGGGAGATTACAGCAGAACGTTAATGGTGGCATGAACCATGAAATTGCTTTCTCCACCTGGTGCTTCAAAACTTTTAAGGCCTCGGCTCTGGCGACATGCAAGAAAAGTTCTTCCAGCGACAAGACATGGGAGGAAGGGGGAGGAAAAAAAATTAAGGTTAAATAATCAAAAGCCGTTTTGGACTTTTTGCGGCAGAACTAGACATGCAGAAGGCTTGCTCCCAGCACATTTAGTTCTTTTATCTGGTAAGAGGAGCTTAATACTTGCTGTAAGTCATGCTTACAGAAGTAATCTACAGCCAAAGCAGAGCACGACCGAGCACGCCACAGTGCTTCGTACCAAACTAACCCTGTTCAGTATCTTTAGAGGAAGAAAAAAAAAAATTAAGGTGTGATGATGTTGTGGAATCAAAACAGAGAAAAGATTCGAATAGCAAAATGTTTTTTTTCTGAGAGCTCAGACTAAGCTTGGAAGCCAGATGGAGACAGAACCCTGACAAACCTGTGGTTGGAGCAGTCACTGCGCAGACAAGTCAGCTCAGCAACTTCAGAACCCTGGCAAAACCAGCTAATTAAATGGGCAATTTCACAGGTTGCTCGCATCTACCCCAAGTATACCCACACCAGTGCTAAAAAAACCCTATTATCAGCCAGAATGTAAAAATAAACATCCCAGCCCAGGAACCAATAACTTAAAACCCACAGAAGCGTTTGAGCGCAAAGCACAGACACAGTTTGAAAGCCCTGTCTTCAGACGCGACTTAATTTGCTTTGAAGCCCTCTGAATTACCATCATTTGGATACGAGTAGGACATGGAAATCAAAAGGTAGAAGTCGAGGGATGGAGACTTCACACAACGTCAAAGCAACGTTTCCAGCCCGCATCTTACCTGCGCCAACGGCAGATGGGCACTTCAGAGGGCAGAGCTGAAGCTCTGGGGTTTCCTAAATTACCTAAATGAGCTTCTCCAACTCAGCTCAGCTCTGGAGAAGCAGCCCTTAGTGTCCCACATGGGCATCACCGAAATCCCTGCCCTGGGAAAGCCAAGCCGCTTAGGAACAGGTGAAGACAACAGGTCTCGCGGGACATGGAGACACGCACAGACAATTCCGGGAACCATGCAGAGAGTCCCTTTTCATTCTGCTTCCTTCTGGAATAAACAAGCGCATTGTGCCCCTCTTCTTGAAATGTAAGGTGCATCTGACGTGAGACAGTAGTTTTTAGTTAAAAAGGTGATTTTCGGTGTTGGGAAGCGCTGGTGCTGCACACAAACCCGCCCTGCCTTCGGGAACTGTTTGCCACTCACACTGTCAGTTAACAGGAGTCCTTTTGAAAGCAGCAATTCATTCCCTACCGTCCTTTCTCCGCACAATTTTCAGCCTGCAATTTAGATGATAGGAAAATTACAACCCTGCCACACTGTATTATGTAATATAAATGTTATTGCAATTAAGCTGATGAGGAAAAATCCCTGAAAACAAGGATGTTTAGGTCACGCTTCCTCATTCTTTCCCCAAAACTCAGGCAGCTGTCAGAGGGTAGAGAAGTGTTGCCATTAGAAGGTGCCTGCAAACAGCAGGAGCCCAGCAGCAACACAAACCCATTGCTGAGGCGCTGGATTTTCTCCCAGCTCGCTCACTAGCGACCTGCCAAGGGCAGACATGAGGGTCAACAGGCATTACTTGGATAAAAAACAGCTAAAAGTGGGCCTGATATCCAGGCATCCTTCTGGTGATGGATGGAGGTGTGGTAGGATACCCCAGAGCAGCCTTCCCACCAGCTACACCGGAGATCTTGACTCCTGATGTTCTCAGCCCCCACCCAAGGTGTCCTCCTTCCACCCTGGCTCCTGTTTCTTCCCACCCTCCAGTCACAGATAAATGGGATGCACATTAAGTGCCCTCCACATTAAACTCCATCAACTGTTTCTAACCACTCCTGGCCAACATGCTGCCTGTCACCTTCATCTTGCAAGAAAAAGATACCTGCAAATTATTTGCTACTTTTAAAATCACTATATATATATATGGATAGTATTTTTATAACCAGGTTAAAAATCTGATAACACCAAACTATGTACGCGGACAGTTTGATTGCCACGGCGGCTCAGGCAGGCGAGCTGGGCTGCGCCGAGAGCACCCAAGAAGGGACAAGGCTTGGATTTAAAATGCAGGTCTGAAGCAGCCACAGGTTTGCGCTAGAATACAGATGTCTAATTAGCCCCAGAAGGCTGAGACATCCCAGCTGCCATCATAAGCCAGCAGTCACAGGGACTGAGGGGGAAAAAAAAAGTCTTCTTCTAGGCTCCAGCTATTTGGACAAGGCACTGGGGACACACGGGTGTTCTGCTCCAAGCTTCACAAATCCCTGGCTCAAATGAATAAAGACCTCACTGAAACACACTAAGGAAAAAATGAACCTATCCCAGACAAATTTCTTTGCCTCGACCATGACACCACACAACTAGAAATGAGACCTGCCGGGGTCTGTAGGTGGGCACAGCCCCCCAGTTCCACCTGTAACATCTGGGCAGCACTGCTGGTGTGGACAGACTGGAGAAAACCACTCGTTTGTGACACCAAGTACGCTTTGCAAACACCTTCAGTGATCTCAGCTGGTGTCAAGCAATGTTTAGTTCCAGAAGTGTCAGTCATACTAAGCTGCTTCTGTTCCACTTTCTGAAGAGGAAAACACAGAAGGAAAAAGTCCTGGCATTCATCGTTTACTCCAAGGTGCTGTAACCAGGTGGAAACTTGCCTTTTATATGCTGAACTGTGTCCATGAAAACACATTATCTTTAAGTGGGTACTGGAGGAACCACACACGACACTGACTTCTTCGTGCCATCACTAAGACTGGGTACTTCAGTCATCTGAAGATTGAAGTGGAGATTAGCAGAGACCTCACCTTCCTCTTTCTCTGCCAATTCCGCATGGTCTGGACAGGCTCCGCAGCAGCAAAGCTCCTTACGAAGGCAAAGCCGCAAAGAAACCCTGATGCCTTCACAGGTTTGTCCTACTAAATAAGACCCAGGGCAGTGGGTTGCTGGTGCCCTTTGTGAAGCCAGAGAAGCTACTCAGAGGTTCCCAGCAGAGCAAAGATTTCTGCTCGTACACCTTGGAGCATTTCGCAGAACAAGATGTCTGTCATAACCCCCATCCTGGACAAAATCAGGGTCCAGGGGGGAAGATGTGCCAGATCCAGATGCTCAGGTGCCTCCCAAAGGACACCAAGCTCTTCCCCATGGGACTGCAGATGCAAAGCCTGGCCAGCACCAGAGGAAAAATGCTATTTCCTCAGCAGCCAGCAAGCTCAAACCCTTCAAGAAATACCCTGAGCAACTCTGCCACACAGAAGACCTGAGAAGCAAGGCAGCTATTTCTTCAGTTTCATTCTTTTTTTGGGCTCCCAGGCCTGGGTGCTGGAGGATTTCAGAGAGATTGGAGCTTCTAGAGAAGAATTCAGAGAGATTGGAGCACAGGTGGCTGTGGAATCCTCTGGCCACATTTCAGGTGCCAGGCAGGAGACCCTGAGGAAGGTCTCCACAGCTCATCCAGGAGGTGGAGAAAGCCTCTTGCAGAAGCGGGGCAGGAGGACTGGCCGCTGACCGGACCTGCCATTCACAAGCTGCTCCGACCCTCCTGGCCAGGCACTCCCCATCCCTTGGGAAGCCCATTCTCCTCAGCCACGTGCCCATGTGGCGAGGATGACCTGGCGGGTCATGGAGCAGCCCCAGCACTGCCTGGGCACGCCACGCCACAGCCACAGCCCTAATGGCTCTCCCCGATGTGCCGCCGCGTCCGGCTGATTAGCCATGGGTGATCGGAAATGTCAGACCATTAGCCGTGACAGCTCCTGCCAGGGTTACTATCGGCTGGAAATCTCTCTTTAATAACCTGTTTGTGAGCGGCAAAGGTGATGCTTAAAATACAAAGCGGTAATAAGGATGGATTACTGAGACAACACAGAAAAAGCCTTTTGTTTTCAGCCAGCCATTCCCGCCTGGTTCTCGAAGGGACCGTGTCCTTGCAAGGCAATTTGCAATATCGTCATTAAGACAGCAGAGCCGTCTAAGAGAAGGTAAATCCTCCTGCCAGCATCCTCCCGTCACACCTCTAACAGGGACGTGCACAGTCATCCTGCTACAGGGCTGTGAGCCCTACTCGCACAAACACTCCCATCGCCACCCCAGGGTGGGAATACTGGGAAGGAAAATACCTCCTCCCATGGAGGGGAAGGAGGACAGGGCTCTTCACAGCATCTGCAGCCAACACAACGCCCAGAGACACAGCCACCCTGAGCCTGGACAGGACAACACATCGGCTCTTCCTTGGACACATCTATCTTGGATGGACACAGCTTCTTCTCGCTGTTGGTGCCTCTGGGATGGACCCTCCAAAAATGCCCCCAGCCAAAGAAACCCATGCAGCACCGCACGTCATAGGCTACTGTTATGCTTGGCATTTCTCGTGATTTCTTGGAAAAAAACACATTAATTGGAAACATTTTTACGCTTCATGCCAGTGCCACAGCAGGGAATAATCACCACATCGCGAGCACAGAGCCAGACTCGGGTATCGGAAGAAATTAAACATGGATAAGAGGAAGAAACTGTTAACGGTCAAAATATTTTACTGCAGGTTCAACACCAAAGCCTGGAGGAGATAAGTCCGTGTGTGTACTAACATTATATAAAAAAAGTGATTATTCAGCCATTCATGGGAACAGAGCTATTGATTCACATAACAAAGGGCACTATATAAACTGCAGTGGTTCTGCTCTTTTTACCCTGGGAAAATTGATTTTCTTAAACTTTCCCTTGAACCTGCGGTAGGGTTTAATCTGAGCCTAAAGGAGCCTTTTAAGAACTCCCATAAATTAAAAAATATCTCTCCTCGTTTCGCACATTTTTGGTTCCTGCTGCTACAGCAGAAACCGGAGAAACATGAGAGAAAGTGGTGGGAGGCAGCGATAATTGCTTCTGGTTACAATGTTACCAGCACATGTTTGTTTATATACATTAAAAATAACACAGAAACAGTGAAATTGAGTGAAGCAAAACAGAGGGCAGGGCAGCACTACTGAAATTTATCAGGCAGAGCCAGATCCAAGCCAGGAGAGCGCAGGAGATCAGAGGGTCACCACACACCATCTGAAGCCTGTCCCCAGGATCTCCAACAGTGTGATCCCCTTGGCCCGAGCAGGGTGTTAGGAGGGGACCTGCACCCAGGGAGAGGCCCAGGTTAAAGGGGAACATCGGAGGTGACCAACGCCATCTGCCTTGGTTATTAACACCAAGTCTCAGCCAGAGCACTTAAAGAGGAGGAGTCTTGGTAAATGTGCAGTTCAGCATTGGAAGAGGGGGCTTTGGTTAGAGCACCAAGCCATCACTGCTCCAGTGACAGCCAGTCTGACGGGGGTTTTCAAGACCTGAGCCAGTCCAGCCTGAGGCTTTTGAGGAACCAGCCACCTTCGGAATCACCAGCAGTCACGGGTGAGGCAGTTGCCCCATCTGTTTTTGCCAGTTACAGCAGAAACGAGGTCCTTGTCTGCATGCCTGGCTGGGAGTTGAGCAGCAGAACAACCTTGTTAACCCTGTTCTGAGTGTGCCAGTGCCCTGATTCACCAACTGCATCCTTTGCTCCAAGCAGACACCACATCCCGGTGACAACAGCATCTGTACTTCATTAATCAGAGACCAAGGACTCAGCACCCACCAGAACTGAGCCCATTGGGGCAAGAGAAGCTAAATACAGTGGTGCTAGTGTCAAAGCCCTCCTCTCCCCGGCTCTCCTTGACGTGGCCTTCCTCTCCGGGGTTCTGCCACATGGGCGGTCCTGCACAGCACCAGGGTGGGATGCCCTTGTCTGCACTGAGTGGCAGCTCCCCACTCCTCTGTCTGTGGTGCTGGGCACCCACAAAGGTCTGCAGCACAAGGTCCCACGAAGGTGCTGAGCATCCCACATGCCTCTGTGGTGCTGGGTCCCAGGAAGGTGCTGAGAACCCCATGCATCTCTCCAGCACTGGGTCCCATAGAATTATGGAATGGTTTGGGTTGGAAGGAACCTTAAAGATCATGTAATTCCAACCCCCCTGCCACAGCAGGGACACCATCCACTAGACCAGGTTGCTCAAGGCCCCATCCAACCTGGCCTCAAGCACACCCAGTGTTGGGGCACCTACAAGCGCCCTGGGCAACCTGTGCCAGTGTCTTACCACCTTCATAGTGAAGGACTTCTTACATCTCATCTAAACCTCCCCTCTTCCAGTTTGAAGCCACCACTCCTCATCCTGTCACCACAAGCCCTTGCAAAAAGTCCCACCCCAGCTTTCCCGTAGCCCCATGAGGGTGCTGAGCCCCCCACAGCCCCCACGGTGCACTAGGGCTGTTCCCAGCTCCCTCACACACCACCTCCTTTGTGGACCCACTGAAGGACTCAAGTGTGCAGCACCCCCCCATCAGTTACCCGGCTGGGGGGGGGGGGGGGGGGGGGGGGGGGGGGGGGGGGGGGGGGGGGGGGG
>JAVSBS010023305.1:29673-48845 GCA_033124195.1 Coracias cyanogaster
CCCGCCCCCCCCCCCCCCCGGCAACGAGGCAGTAAATGACCTTTTATTCAAAGAACAATTCCTAAAACAAGACGGGAGCTGGTGGCCACCAGAAGCTGTGCAAGCAGAGGGCTGGTTTGCTGCTTAGGCGGCAGCCAGCCCCATGCTAGTGCACTATGCAAACAAAACCCACGCTCTGTTCTCCCAAACCTCCTGCTGACTTCACAACTCATTTTGCCAGTGAGGAGAACGCATTGCGCCGACATCAATGAGACTGGGGACATCAGCTCATAACTTTGTCACAAGCACTGATCAATCGATTTTTGCCCGCATGGGGAGGGAAAGAGCCCACAAACATATGGGAAGGTTTCTTCTAATGGCACAAAGGGCAATTAGGCACCCAACCTTCCAGAGAAATTAGGTGCCTCGCAGTCTGCAGTGCCTTTAAAAGTCTTTCCCTTATGCTTGATGGAAACAAATCTACCGCCAAGCCTCCAAAGGAGGGGAAAAAAAAAAATTAGCTGCAATCAAGGACATGGTCAGTGGACCCAAAAACAGCATTTCTGAAAGCAGAACACTGCAGGTAAAGGCTCCCCTCAGGGTGAGGGAAACCAAATCCCACACGAACCATCCTTTGTAGCGTGTCTTATATCAGAGTAAAAAAATGTCAGAACAGAGAAAACACTGATCAGCCATCAAAAATAATTGTTCTGTAAAGAGTGGAACACACATGTATTTGCTCAGATACAGCTCCTTAATGTCTTCTCCCACATCTCCTAATGCCCAGCCCCTCAGCTGTCAGCACTACAAGACCGCCAGGCCACATCCGAGACCTTGCCAGCCATAACATGGACCCCTCTGAGAGGCAGACCATGCCCCAAGGGGACTGAAGTCCAAGTGCACAAGAAAAAGAGGCAGAAGACAAACAAAGGGTTTGGTGGAGGCAAGCCATGCCCTAGCAAACCCAAGGAAGAACACTCAAGTCCATGGCTTGAAGTCCAGCATCCCAGAGGCCCAGGTTGCTGAAGCCCTGTGCACCAGCCCGGCAGGATGAGCCACACGAGGGACCCTGTGCTGCTCTTCGGATGCTCGTGGAACAGAGATGCTCATTTATAAAGCTCACTAATTAACTGTCAGAACCAGCCACCAAGGGATGACTTCACACCACCCTTGAGAGCCTCCTTCAGAAGCACAGTCCAGCAGCGGGTCAGTGACAGTGTCCTCTATTGTAGCCCTGGACTGGTCCCTTCTCACTCTCAGTTTATTTCCTGTAAAAGCAACGCACTCGTTTCTAATGAGAAATACCAATGCCAGTGTTGGAATTTCCAGCCACAAGCAGTTGAGATGGTGGCTACTAACAGTGTACTCCCTGCTGCACTGGGACCTGCGGGCATGACTTTCCCTGCAGAACTTCCCTGGAAGAGCCCCTCATCTCACCAGCCTTGTAAAAGACCGGAAAGTTGCAAAACAAGTTATGGAGCCAGAGTCTTGCAGCTGGTTCTGTCCAACACTTAGAGAAACCTGGTGCCTGGGTCCTCCCCAGCTGATGGTGCTCCAGAAATGTGGCCTTAGTCCAGCACACAGAAGATGCAGTCTGTGGAACCTAGCAAACGCAGCCTTGAGCAGAAGCATAACTACACAGCACATTTAAGAGGCTATAGCTCAACCCAACGTGGGGAAAGGTGTATTTTTACTCAGAGAGAACTCACCCACATTGCTCTTTGGGGGCCATGGGAGCATTTTTAGGGGTATTTACTGAACGTGCAGCTAGGTGCCAGGACAGAGAACAACCCTGTGCCAAGCTGAGGAGGACAGGCAAGCCCACAGCCAGGTTCATGATGGCACAGCTGAGTTAACTTCCACTCCTTGCCTTGCAAACACACCTGGGTGTGCGAAACAAGCTGCATTTCCACAGGTTCCCCACAACAAACATTATAGCCCTGCTCAGAGGGACTTTTTGATCACAAGTCCAAGCAAAATTTTACCTAAGCATGTTTCGCCTGAGCTCCAGCCTTCAGCAAGTGCCAGCAATGTCAGATTTAATGCCATGGCCAGAGCTGTCACCTGACCCCAGGCAGCTCCCTGGGATCCCACCTGCCCTCTGCATAACAAGTGGGTCACCGCTTTGGAGCTATTCCTTCTATCGCAGGCATGCCACCAAGCTCCACAACGTAGGTGTCCTGACACCTTTAGAGGTGGGGATGCTGCAAATAAAACCACCTTTGAGGTGAAGTCACACGTGAGGTCTGTTGACCCCTGCAGTGAGAACACAGCTGTCAGGCAGAACACCTCATAGGACCATTTAGGTTGGAAAGGGTCTCTAGGATCATCAAGTCCAACCTTCATCCCAACATCTCCCTAAAGAGCCTGACCCAGCAGGAGCCCCCCAGACAGAACCAGGGCTGCCAGCACCAGCGCCAAGGAAGACAGCATTTGATTTAAGAGCTGTACAGCAGCAGCCAAGCAGAGAAGAGAGATGAAACACATCTTCCAAAGTTTACTCCTGCAGCCTGACGAGCAGTTCACAGCAGTATTTACTTGGCAAGTGAATATGACCTTATTTTTCCCTTGGGAAGCGTGTGCTCTGAGGGTGCACACAGACAGCCCGTCACCTGCTCATTATCTGGCTCCCCACGCAGGGAAATGCCACCCGGACCCATGACAGGGCTCTGGAGCTGCTCCCCAAGCACAGCAAACCGCTGGCAGAAGGTGCTCAGCCTGGGCTGTGTCCCTTCTGCTGCCGGGGGTGACATTTAGCCACTCTCTCGAAGGCACAGAGCTAGCAAGCATCTTGCTGTCAATCTCCCACACCGCATCTCCAGGGGTTTGCGAGAGCCGGGCTCACAGTGACCGTCCCTCAGCAGGCACCAACCGCCTCCCTCCCCTCACCTATGTCCACAAAAATAGCGGAGCTCCTTTGTGTTGAGACCAGCTTTGCCTGGAACTGGCTGGGAGGAGGACAAGCTGGTGGCATGGGCTGCTGGCAGAAGAGGATTTTAAATTCCCAAGTTCTCCCAGCAGATTTGAGCATTTATACAATAATAATAAACATTTAATATTTTTTAAGAATCAGCATAGCTGAAAAAAATACCCGGAGGGACCCAAGAAGAGAAAACACGAATGCCTCATGGATTAACTAGACCAGTCCTCGCATCCTGCCTCGATTACAGCATCAGGTGCTGGGCTCCAGTAAGCCAGGAGCGACACTGGGGCTATTCAGTCCACGAAGCACCGAGCAGCATCACCCATCCTCAAGCGAGGGTCTTAGATGTGCATTTACTGGAGCTGCTGGCCCAGGACAGAGGCCGCACAGTCCATGTGGGCATCTGGCCCCCGCCCAGGCTGGCTGCTTCAGCAGGAGGACAATATGTATTCTCCCCTCGGGCTATTTACTCACAGCTACAGATGTTGTCATAACAAAGAGCCAAAGACGGACGGACAGAAGGGCAGCAGTGTTGCGCGCAGACACTGAGGGCTCTATTCTTCAGCACCGAACCCCTGACTTCCCCACCTAGCGCTGCAATTCATCGCAGAATCATCTGGGCTGCTGAAGCTCGCTTTCCTCTCCTGCAGGCCACAGATGAATGCAAGCGAACATCATCTTTGCTGTTTGTTTCCCTGCTGAACAGAGCCCTTCTAAACCCACAGAAGAAGCCCCAATTGTTTCACATCAAGTGGCTGAAGCTCGTGGCTGCCTTGGGCAGTGGGCAGCTTCACCTCCCGCTGACCTGTCCTACCAAGGGGCTGCGCTGAAGAGCGGAGATCTTCACCGATATAATCTTTACAGAGCCAGATTTAAAGGGCTGGCTTCTCCCCCAGAAACAGGGTGGGTTTCAGGGGCCCGTTCTGCTGCCAGGTTGCCCAGCACAGCAGCACGCACCAGCCCCAGTCTCCGCACCTTCCCTCAAAGTCCTGCGGCAGGGTGGCTGCTGGGCTTTAGGAGTCAGGAACCCAGCACTGCCTTTGGGAGCATTTCCCAGTGATTCAGAGAGAGCTTTTTTGGAATTGGCTGGTGGCATTGCAGCCGCAAGTCCCCACCACGACACCTGCATAATGGCCAGAGGGGTGGAAATGCCCAGCGAAGATGGCCAGCGCTGGATATGGCACCAAGGCTTTGCAATGCTGGTCAAAGCTCTGAAAGTCGTGCTCAGCACTGCTCTGAGGTGTGTGGACCTGCTCCCCACATGGCCAAGATGTATTAGGATGTCTGCCAAGCCCTGCTTGTCTCATGCTGTCAATGGCATAGGCAGAGACTCTGCCATTACAGCCTCACGGGGAAGCCCCAGACCCACACCAAGCCCCAACAGGGTGAGGACACCCACACACAGCCCCTCCACACCAGCCCACTGACGGGAAGCCTTGCCCTGCAAAGCAGCTCTCCCCAAGCTAGAGAGGGGATTCAGCTTTTTAAACAGTTGCTTTTTTTTTTTAAGCTTCTCATGCAAACTAAAGTTCAGATCCCTCACAACTGGTGGGAAAAGATATTATTGCCTGGAACCATGCCCAGAAAGACTCAAAGCTGAGCTTCCTTCTGACTTGCTCGGTTGCTGGCTCCCGACACGGAGGTGATGCCATCTGGTGCTTACAGGCAGCAAACCCAACCGCTTCCCCAGCGGCACCAGAGCTTCTCCCGGGCAAAGTTTAGGAGAAGTTCACGGGGGAATAAGCAGCCCCCAGATTAGCAAACTAATTCAGCGGGGGTTTTCCTGCCAGAAGATTAACATTCCCCTTGCGCTGCACTGACTCACAACCCACCAGGTCTTCACGGTTTAGGCTGGGCTTCAAGGAGAATGGGGGGAAACCGTTAAACTCCTGATCTTGCTAATTCTCCCCTGGATGGGGACTTGCAGCGCTGGCCTGCAGACATCCCTGCTGCCGAAGAGCTGTCCTGGCACTGGAGCAGCCTCCCATCCCAGAGCCAGGCATTGCTGGGCCTGGAAAGAGTCACTGCAAAGAGCAAGCAAATGAGTTGACTTCACCAAAGAAAGGAACCAAATAGTCTCGTTTCTCTGAGGGAAGGAGGGTGAGGTGTGAGCAAGGTCTGCTTTGGAGGAGCTGACAGTTGCTTTTTGGATGGTGTTTCCCCAAAGACACCTCTCACTGGGAAGGTAGCAAGAGTTTGAGCTACACATTTTGAGATCATTAAGGACTTTCACCTCAATCTCCCACAGTCCATGTCTAAGTTCCATCAAGCAAACATTTTGCTCTCTCAGCAGCAGTCACACATCAAGAGACACCAGCCTGGCTTCCCCACCACAGGATGCTCATGGGAAGCTCCATCTCCTAACCCTGAAGCAATGCACAGGCACTGCTTTGGGAGCCGAACAGGGATTTTGCTGCCTTCCCATGCCAAACACTGCAACTACCTCTGACCTGCCACTGCCCTTGAACTCAGCCTAATTTTAGCCCTCCTTGGCACCTCAGAGGTCCCAGCAGCCAGGCAGAGCTCCAGAACAGCAGACATGGCTAACAGGGGATGACGGCCAGTGGCCAACAGACCCTGTGCAAGGACACCTGCCTGCAGGCGAGCTGCTCTGACCCACCACCGCATCCCACCACGTTCCACCACACCTCCCCTGCAGCCGGACAGTGCAGAAGTCACAGCTGGGCACACGCTGCTCCCACGGCACCAGCAGAACCCTCAGAGCTGGTTCTGAGCTGCCTTCCCTCACATTTGGCCAGCCCTGCCCTCCCCAGAGCAATACAAGAGGCAGGCTCAGCCCTCCTTAGGAGGAAGCATCTCTCAGCCAGGTCACCAGGCAGGAAACTGGCAAGACCATAAAATATGTTTTCTAAATATTCAGTGCGAAAACATGTAAGCCTAAAGCAAACAGGCGAGTTAACCTAAGACACCCACCAGCGTGGGACAGTCCTAAGTGGAGATCTTCCCACCAACAGGCTGTTTTTACTACCTTGGAAAAAACAAGTTCACGTTCTTAGACTGGTACAGTCTTTCTGAAGTGGAAGTGGTGCCTGCAGCCCTCACCGCCTGGGCAGCCTGGTCTCCAGCGGGTGCCAGGCAGAGCGGCATGTCCCATTTCCTTGAGCACATTGCCACCTCGTGGTTTCTGCTCGCCCTCCAAAGCTCCGAGGTGAAGGGACCCGGCCATGGTTCCACCTGCTAGGTGACAACCCGCAGCTGAAAGAGCAGGCGAGGAAATAAACCCAACAGGGTTCAGAGGAGGCTTTAGCCACCCTTGGTCCTACCGCAGCGTTTCTCCTGGTCCCAGTTCATGCCACCTCACATTGTGGAGGTGCAACCAGGGAGCTGGCGGATCATCAACAACACAGGTAATTGGTGAAAAGCAGCAGCTTCGTTTTCCACATCTCCTGCTCCTCTGCTCATTGCCGTTTAATTTAATCAGGTCAGGTAGCTCCATCATTATTTGTTTGCTGATGAGGCAACTGGTTTGGAGGCAACCCTGCAACTCCTCCGCAGCCATGTGGTCATTATTGCACCATTATAGAGTAATTAAACATTCAAACACAAAAGCAAGGATTCTGCGTGGGAGCTGCCAACAGCCACAGGACAGAGAATTAAATCATAATACAAGTTACAGCGTGCTGTAGCAGGCAGGTAAGGGTCTACCACCTTTTACACCACAAGTGATGTCTGCAGCTTCAGTGGCTGCACAAGTGCCTGGCCTGACGGCTCAGGAGAGTTCTAATGCTGCAAGTTCTGTGCAGGTTAAGCATTCTGCTCTCCAGCTATGCCTCTACTTCTCTCCAAGGACAGAAAATCCATCATTTATGCCAAAACCAGTAGAAACACTCCAGAGCAGCCTTCTCCAGAAGACCTTTCATGGTGGGCGTCTTGGTCCTCCACAGAGGAAAGCCAGCGCTGCTGCTGCCACCGAGGGCAGGGACGTGGCAGCCCCGTGCCATAGCAGAGGTCCCCCACCAGCGCCAGACCTGGGACAGGCTCCTCAGGCCACGACCCAGCAGCGCTCTGGTCACCAGATCACACGTACATCACACACACCAACATCCAATCTACACCAGGCTCATGT
This sequence comes from Coracias cyanogaster, assembly GCA_033124195.1. NCBI lineage: Eukaryota > Metazoa > Chordata > Aves > Coraciiformes > Coraciidae > Coracias > Coracias cyanogaster. Next base: position 36,663 of record JAVSBS010023305.1, read on the forward strand.
TTCTTTTTCTCCCGTTTCTGCTGAAACCGAGCAAAACTCCCACATTCCTTCTAATGCTGGGATTCAGCAGAAGGCTTGTTTTGGCGTGCACTTAGCACACACAAGTCACTTTGCCACATCCCGCCCCTCCAGCCACACGTGCCTGGTGATGCTGCCCAAGCGGCACAGCCTGGCCTTGCCCAGCGTTGTTTCTTTCAGAGACAAACCTCAATATTAACAGACTCACCTCCAGCTGTTGGTCAACTACACCAAGTGAAGCCCAAACACCAAGTACTTTGTTACAGGTCAAAGGCAAACTGTTAAAAGCAACATATAAGTCCATGAATCGAGACCTCAGGACAGTGTGTACTGTGTCTAAGGACAGTACCTGACCAAACTCAAAATTCAGATTATTCCCCCCACCCCTGAGACTTTCCCCACACGTTTTTCAATTTTTTTGGATGCTGCAATGAAGACTCCACAAGAGAACAGCCTTGTTCAGGAGCAGCCTCTTGCAGCTCCTGCCAAGATCCACAAGCAATCCCCAGGAAGCAGCTCATTTTGGTACAGGCACATCTCAAGCTGCCCAGTCTCTCCAGGAAGATGTCAGGCTACAGAAGAGGGAACTCAGATTTTTCTCACCTCCATGCAACCTGCTCTGTGTGAACATGCTGCAGCAGGGAGGCTGGACAAGATGATCTCCAGAGGTCCCTTCCAACCTCTACCATGCTGTAACTGCTGATGGAGGCACCTTAAACACCCTCAGCTTGTTTAGTAGCAGAGGCATTTCTGTTACGCGCTGGCTTCCCACGTGACTTTTACACTAGTCCAAGACGTACCAAAAAAAGTGATCTGAAGCATCATTTGTGCCAAAAGCCTTTTCCACAACTATTTAACATGCCTGCAGTGGGCATGGATGCGAACATTTGATGAAGACAGACAAGCACCATTAAGCCAAAGCTCATACCGTGCATCAGTAAAGACTAGACCCAGAGCCCAGCAGTTTCCACGACTTCCTCAGCCTCCTCACACAGACACATGGCTCAGGCTCCATCCCTGCCCACTGTGGCCATAGGGAAGCTCTGCCTCCATCTCGGGGAAGCTGGATCAGGGCACAGACTAATGATGGTTACATCCTTTGCCTGTTCTTTATAGCAGTTCCTCCTTCTGATCACACACTGCTGTTGCCAAAGCACACGCACCCCTTTAAACTCCCCGCTGTGTGTTTATAGAGGGGGAACAACCTTCCTAGTGACCAACAGAAATAAACAGATTTATTTTGATCATGGGCAGACACATACCAAGGCTTGACTGACCCTTGGTTCCCTTCCTCTGTCTGCAAAGAAATCCTGGTGACACCAGGAAGCTGCATAGTTCTAAAAAAATAGGGGTTTATTACCTTTACCCCCTACATGTGTTAAGGTAGCAATAATAATCACAGCTACTGTTGGCCTTCTCTTGCTCTGCCCCCTCACTTAGCAACCAGAGTGAGCATTGCCAGCATTATTCTTGGCTTGCCAAGGAAACTATTTCTGTTCCTTGAATTTAATTTCCTAGCAGAGTTCAATTTACACTTTGTTGCCTTACGGTTGTCATGCAAACCCTCCTCTCCCTGCTAATTAGAAGCCAGACCACCATCTCCCCCTCCCACCCAGCAGCTGCCAAGGGGTTGGGGCACTTCCCCCAGCCTGGGACTACTCCAGCTTTGTAAGGACTACTTATAGAACCTGCACACAAAAAGAGCATCTTCCCAGATTTTCTTCAGTGGCATCTTGGAAGGTACTTCCCAGGAGAACGGATTCTTTCCCACCTCTACGCTGAAGACAGACGAGCAGTGCTGAGGTGGCAAGCCCCTGCAGAGGGAGCAGGTTCACCATCCCACCACAGCCAGGGCGCTTCGGTCCCTCACCAGATGCGAGGAGAAATAACACCCTTCCCATATCGCTTCTCCTCCAACTTACTCTCTGAGCCTCGCCAGCTCCACCAAGGTCGCTTGCTCTGGGGAATGGCAATTAAGCAGAACCTGAGGGTCCAGGTTTCCTTACTCAGCATCACCAGCACAAAGCACACCTGCAGGTGTGTCCCAGCAGGTGGGATTAGGAAAGAGCTTCCCCACACTGCTGAACTTTTCTAGAATATGGGTCAAGTAGCTCTGGAAATGAGCGCCAGGCATGGGGGGCAGGTCAGGCTATCTCATCACCCCTCCAAGGGCATCCTGCAGCAGAACAAGCTGATTCTCTTGGGTACACACAAGAAAGGGCCAAGCTCCCTCAAGACAGGGTTGTTTTACATCTTACACCCCTCCCAAGTCAGCACAGAAATCTCCCACCAAGCCTCGCCACACTGCAGCTACAGCTGTGGGTCACCTGTATCGTGGTCTCCAGAGCTCACCGTGCTTTGCTTCCAGACGAAGACAAGGCATCACCACCACCACTGATGCCAAGGGGGTGTCAGAAGGATTTATGCCCCTCCAGCTGCCCGCAGGGAAGGAAAACCCCTCTGTAACACGAGTCAGGACAAGCCACACAACCACCACAACTCCTCCGGGAGGCTCCTGGGGGGGGTTCGCGGACCTTCTCCGCTCCGCCTACACTTCCCTGCTGCTCTGAGGTGCTTCAGGGACCTCCCAGAGCACCAGGACCTGCCTGGGCATGCACCCAGCGGGCTGCGGAGGGGCGAGCTCAGCGCTCAGGGGGTCAGCCCTGCCTCCAGCCCCCCCAGCCAGCACCCACCGGGGTGTGGGGGGCTCACCCGGAGCCTGAGGGTACCTCCACCCCACTGGAGCCAGCGGCAACGCTGAGCAAGCTGCTGCTTGCGAAAGAACAGGAGAGGAAGGGCAGGAGGAGGAGGAGAAGGAGGAAGCACCCGCAGCCCCCCCGTCCTCCCCAAGAAGGACCAGAGCCAGGTCCAGGGCAGCAAACCCCCTGGACCCAGAGAGGAGCTACCTGCAGCACAGGTCCCAGGCGCGGCCAGGAGAAGGGACCGAGGGGGGAACCAGGAGAGCCAGCAGCAGTGCCCAGCACAGCCCGGGGAGGGGGCTGGACCGGAGCTTAAATGCAGCTCCCGGCCCAATGGGCAGGGGCGGCGGGGGTGGGGGCCCGGGGGATGCTCCTCAGGCTCCTGCATCCCGGGTGGCTCCTACCGCTGCCTCCCCTCCGTGCTGGGGGGCCCTCTCCCCTGGAATGGTTTTATTTGTGGGAAAAGTGCATGTTCGGAGATGCCCCGGAACGGCTCCGTTATGCCTGCTATCACCAGAAATAAAATCTGTGCATCTGGAGGGGATAGAAAAAATTAAACCCGAGCTCGGGAACGTGGATGAAAGGTTTTTCCTGCGCTCCTTGATGTTTACGCTGCACTTCATCCACCCGGGGTGCACTGGTGAGGTGGGGTGTGAACTGGTGCCCCAAGCACGGGGTCCTCAGCACTTGGCCGAAATGAGGCACCCCCCCAAAAAAAAAACTCTGGAGTGTAGAAAGGCAATGGGATGGTACAGACCAGCTGGGAAGGGTCTGCAGCACAGGACCCGCCCTGCAAAGGCTGTCAGGGCTGTGCCCTGGGCTCCTGGATGGGCTCATCCATCCCAGGGGACAGCAGGACATGTAGGAGTTTGACACCACAGCGTCCTTAGACCTTTAGTCCCTGGCACATCCAAAAACTGAGTGTCTTGGGAGCTGGAGACAAAGATTCCCCACTAAGAACGGCATGGTGGCATGGTCTGCTTGGAGCGCTGGTGGCTTTGCTTGAGCAGGGGTTGGACTAGACAGTCTCCAGAGGTGCCACTGGCTGGGTTTCTGTTTCATTGTTACCCGTGTTTCACCACCTCCAACCTCTGATCAGGTTTTGGGAGCAGTTCAGACCCCCTGCTAATTGCCCTCCAGTGGTTCCGTACTGTTCTCCTGGGAGAAAGAGCCCTCCTGCGATGGGATTCTATGATGAACCGTTGCCATTTCCCAGTTCCGAAGTGCCGTGGATAGCTCTGGGCGCCGAGAGCCCATCGCCACAAGGAGACGTGGCCGTTCAAGCTGCACCGCACCTCTCCCACGGTCCTGGCGAGCGAGGATGGCGATGGCTTTGGTGGGAAGAGCAAACTGCCCAGCCTGCTCCATGGTGGGCAAGGACAGACCCCTGCCAGCCCTAGCCCATAAGGGTACCTTGCTGCATGTCCAACATCCCCATTTTCATCCTCCTTGCTCCTCAGCACTCGCTTTTCTTTTCTCCTCTTTATTTCAACTCAGCTTATTGTCCCTGTTTGATCACCAGGCTGTGGGAGCCCAGGACACACGGAGAGAGCATCCACCAACACTGCTGCCTCTACCCGTTCCTGGGACACACACCATGAGTGTTGATATGTCCCTTGTGTCCCCAAAGTGACCAAAAAACTATCAGCAGCGGGGGCCCTGCGCCATCGGCCAGCCCACCCCTCCCACCCACACCGACGGAACCAACCGAGGGGAATGTTTGTAGCGATGCCAGTCTGCAGCTGCAATTTCCAAGTTCATTAACGTTGTCCCGGCAAAGATCATTTTTTTTAATTGGAGGCCTAATTAGCAATGAATTCTCATTATTTCTCATTGAAATCCCAAAGCAGCTTTGGCACATTCTCTTTGTTCTTTTGAAACCGAGGAAGTGGAGAAGCCTCGGGGAGATAAAGCAGCAGCTGATGATATACTAGGGGGGTTGTTTGCCCCCCCTTCCCACCATTCCTTCACTTTCATACATTTTGCAGCCATTTTACTCATTATTTATGATTTGAAGAAATAAGCATTTCCATAAAGAAACATTAACTTCATCACGGTTGATTGCTGCTCTCTGCCCTTCCTGGAAAGACGTGTCTCTGGGATGAGACGTGCCCTGTGACGAGGCTGGGTTCTTCTTTCTTCACTCAGGCAAAGCCTCCATTGACTTCAAGAGGAGTTTGACACAAATCCAGAAAGTGCAACGAGAAAGGGCCCGCCTGGGAAACAGCCAAGCAGCCCCCCCAGCGACAGCCCGGTGACTCTGAGCAGGGAAACGTTAATCAGATGGAGACGTTTGCCAAAACCTTCATCAGCACCAAGAAGGTCAGGCCCCGGCGTGAGGATATGGCTCTGGGAGCCAACCGTGGCACCTTGGGGTTGTTTGATGTGAGCCCCAAGGACGGGGTGCCAGCGAACACTGAGGGACAGGCCAAGGTGCTCGGGGGCACCCAGCTCTCCCTGGAAAGCTCTTTGGCAGAGGGTCAGCTTCCCAGCTGGAGCAGCCGGTACCCAGGGCCACGCTGCCTGCCAGGGAGAGCGGAGACTGAACCGACAAAGCCTGGGGGTACAGGGTCTCAGAAAGCCTCCCAGCCTTGGCTTGACTCATGAGAAGCAGAGTTTGAACGCAGCGGGGTGCGAGGCGGCAGAGCGATGTGTTGACATCACCTCTGAATGAGTGAGGTGGTACCACCAGGGTAAAAACAAGGCTTTCCCTTCCTACCAAAAACTGGCAATTCGCCTGCATGGAGAGCCCCTCGGGATTCCCCGCGTCTGTTGCTGGGTGTATCACAAACAATTACACCTCCATCCCCACGGCTGTGCCGGCCCCTCTGACGGGACCAACGCAGCTCCAGGAGGCTGAGCTGTGCCTCGCCCTGGGGTAATCCCCCCAGATTTCCTAGGCTGGGCTTACCTGAGCCTCACCCTGCCAATTTGTCAAGAGACGTGGAAGTGAAAAGGAGCCCTTTGAGCAAGCATAAGTTCAATTTTTCCTTGGGTTTTGCCCCTTTTCATGGCCTGAGCGCCTTGGAAGGGCTACAGTAGAGCCAAGAACCAGCCCCAGTAAATTTAATCACTTGGCTTTGTTGGAGCTAACAAGCAAGTAATGAAAGAAAAAAAAGAGATCTATTTTCCCGACAGAAGGACGGCGCGGTGCCCCGTGGAGTTTCTCCATCAAGAAACGGGTGACCGATGCACATCCCAGTGCCAAACAGCCTTGGCACTGGAAAAGAGGAGCCCGGCGGTTGGACTGCACCGGTACCCGCTCCAAACCCAGAAACACCCCAGGCCCTCCGCCAATTTGGAGGTGGTTCTCCCGAGGGATGGATAATCATCTCATTGTTTCCACAGTCCTTCTACAAACTATTTTGATAATAAAGGACCTCCTGTGACATTAAGTACATTTTAATTACAACATTGTCTGTAATGCATATATCTAATTGCAAATAATTATTTTATCACATTTTGTCTGTATGCCTGTTATATGCATCAGATATTATCTTCTGACTCAGTGGTACAGGTTAATTAAAATTTCGCTTTTAATATAGTTTCAAAGCTAACCACATAATTTCATCCGAACACCAGCTGTGTTGGTAAAAATTATTTTTTATTATTTTGCGTTGTGCTTGTCCACGGAGGAAAAACCTGAGCCATTTCTGAAGGCTATAATTACTGCACCGCTCTCCGCAGTCATTTATTTGCAAAAGAAGAAAAGGAGGAAGAGTCTGTCTAACATCAGTGGGCAGTGGTTGCTTTGTGCGTGTCTGGTTTATTTTGAAGGTGTTTTTTGTTCTCTTCCTTGTGTACAAGAGAATTTGAGATCTTAGGTTCAGGAGGAGAATTTAGCATATTCCACGGCCGTTAGGTGAAGTCTGGTTTGTTGGTGTAAAGGGCACCCAGGGCTATGATAATCTACGTGGTCATTCTTGATGTGAGCAAAGCTCAGCTTAAGGGTGATCCCAGTCGACCGTTTCCTTCCTCATGTGTCGTTCCTGAGAGTGGTGAGAAAGAGCAAACACGGGGTGAGAGAAAAATGAAAACACAAAGACACTGCTGAGTCAAAAAGAGAGCTTGGGTTCAATAACTGGCAATGTGAAACCAAAGCAGGAAAGCTGAGCAGAGCAGAAAAAAAAGGAGGCTCTTACTTCACGTGGGAGAGGAGCTCATCTGCAGCTGGCACCGAAACACGACATTTACTTCTTACTGCCATAAACCTCTGCGCACAGTTCAGCCTTTTGCAAGCGTGGTTTGATCTCTCCTCAGTGGGCTGGTATTTTTACTCCATGAAATTTCCTCATCTTCCGTGCCGTTTCCCTTTGGAAGGCATCAAGGGACACGCAATCCAAACTCCTTCTATTTTGGATTTTTTTTTCCATCCATAGACATAAATTCTTCTCTTTCCCTCTGTACATGGTTTGAAATTCCAGCAGAAGGAAATCTGACGCCTGGTTTTGACAGTGGTTTTTTTCCCATCTGTCATTTTCACTTATATGAGTGACATTTCAACGCCTCACATGCCGCAGCTCTTAGAATTTTTCCATTAGGTGAATTTTTCCATCAGGTTTTTCCTAAATAGCCCAGCACCTAGAATCTCTGTTCCCTTTTACTGCCAGATTTCCAGGGCTAGGAGCTCCTGAAACCCCGGTTCCCAAGCGCTGCTCTGCTAAGGAACACATGGTTGATAGCGGCGTGCGTTGTTTCAGCAGGGTTTATTTCAGCTTCAGCGGAGGTTGAGCTCAGAAGAGGGCCAGGGCCAGATCCTGCCATCTCTCTGAAGGGCCACCATCCTTCACCGGCTGTGCCGGTCTCCAAGGCTTGTGTCTCGCTCGCCACGTGCTGAAGATCACACCTGGTGCCGTAGCTATGGCTGGAAGGGAAAAATGCACAACTTTGCGTTGGTTTCCCCTGCTGTACTCGTGTGCCATTTGCAAATGACCAGACAGAGCAGACAACTCCTGCTGATCCCATGACCGAAGATCTCCCTGTAGCCTCTTCCCAAAGGATGCAGACAAAACTCTGCTGCTAGTCCCCTGCCCACACGCCAGCCTAGACCTGCGCCCTGCAGCGCAGACCACTCCCAGCTCGAACCAGAACTGAATCCCCTCCGAGGAGGATGCTCTTTTGTGTACCAAAGAGCCCCGGCTGCTTTTCCTAAAGGAAACACTCAGCTCTGATGAAGTAAGGACTAAATAACTCATGCTAAAGAATTAACGTTTTTCGAGGAATCCTGCGGCTGTAGCGTGCTCAGCTGAGAAGGCAGCGTGCTGCTCTTCAGGACACACTCCCAGCAGATGTTGTCCACTTCTGGACTGCTCTTCTCCAGCCACCCGACCCAACAAGCTGGGCACTGGTCGCACCTCTCCTGGTCCTGCCTTGCACCGCCAGCCCCTCGGACACTTCACGTCCGGGTCACTCATTAATTCCTCTCGGCAGGCAAAGGGTCAGTAAGAAACCCTTCGGCTGCTGAATGAGTCACTGGGGAAGATCCTCCATGAGTGTAAACCGACAGGGCACCTTTGCCGTTATAAACTCAGCAAAACTCGGAACCTTTGCAGGAGCTGATCCATGAAGAGCACTTTGCAGGACCCAGATGTAGGAGAAGTCAGGTGTGTATTAGAAATCAAGCACTAACGTATGGATTTGAGTCTACAGCAGTATCTCGAAGGGGCAGGGCTCCACGCCTGCATACCCTACAGGAACCCTGTGAGGACAATAAACCCGCCACCCAGAGCCAGCTGGAAACACCTTTTCCACATGCTTAGTCCCACCTGGGCTGTGGGAGCAGAGTCTCCTTTCCACAGGCAGCACACTGGCACCGTACCAAAGCTCTGCCAACACCCGTGTTCTGCACCTACGTTGGGAAGCATCAAGTGAGTAGATTCAAGGGCAGGACTAAAAAGCTCGCGTGCCTTCATGGATGTTTCAGACCAAGGAAACGCAGTGGGGCACAAAAAATAACTTTCCAAACACGATTCGAAGCATTTGGGTTGAAGGACAAATAACCAGTGGTGGCACCCTATGCTAAGGAAACGATTATCTCACCTGTACCTTAGTTAGGAGGCAAGTCTCTTTTATTCACTTTTCCCCTACCCTTTTTTCCGGGCTCGTTATAAAGTGTTGTATTGACACAGAGAAGTTCCGTAACTTAATCTCCATCATTAAAATTTCAGAGTCAACAGGAAAAGCAGCCTTGCCTGTTGGTCAAGCCCGGTGAAATTGAGGCGGCCGCATTTGCAGTCTCACCTTCCCGCAGGCTCCACAGCAAGCGGCCGAGCTTCTCGTCACCGCCCGCCCTTCCTCACGGCGGCTGAGAATCAGGATGGAGATTCCACCCTCCTCTGACTAAGGAGCTCAAGGCACGAGGAGCACGGAGGCGCGGGCCAGCTCCTGCTCCTCCAGACCCACCAAAGCCAAAAGATTAAAGGAAATGAGGCGCATCCTGGTTTTTTATTAGTTTGACTGTGGTTCTGTTTGATGCATTTCGTTACAGCCTCTGGTAGGACCACAGAAACATGAGCTGTGCCCTCTTGCTGATGTGAAATCTAGAAAGTAAGCGTGTTTTCAAGAGGATGTGAAGCAAAGCCCTTGGACTGATGCCACAGTCATTAAAAATTCCATTCTCTGACAGTCATTACTGCTCCGGCCCCTTAAACGATGGCTTTAGATAGATTTTACCTCAGATCCTGCAAGCTGAATGACCCAATCTCCCTCGGGAAATTATTCTACCTTAAGCATCAACTGTTGGAAATGCATCACCCGATTTTCTGGGAAACTGCAAGTTATAGCGTTAGAAAATGCCAGTCATGGGATTTCACAAGCGGTCCCTCCCCACAGGCCGGAACCATTGCTGCCACTTCACTGGGATTTCTGGTTCGCATTATGCTACATCAACTCATAATGCATCTTCTGGAAAGTTGTATTTTATGATGTTTTAACTAATAAGTTAAAGGTCAGGCGCATATAATTCTGAGTTCCTGAAGGTATCGATCCATCCGGAGCTATTTGCTTAACTAAAACTCAGAGGAGACACTGAGTTTTCACCTTGCTTGTCCTTAAAAGGAATTTTGCACCATGAAGATTAGCCAGCGTGTGGTGATGCAGAACAAAACACGGTCTCGTGTTCTATGGCGCATGATAGGCAGAAGAAAACGCGAGTTAAAACATCCACCGTTTATCTTTCAGGTTTGTACCGGGGTGACTCAGCAAAGACTTATCAAAAATAAACAGGAAGAGAGTCAGAAATCTTTAGGAGAACTTCAATTTTTAAAGGCTTTTATTAGACTGTGCGTTTCCAAGCAATATACACTCTGAAAACTAGGAGGAGAAACATTAGAGAAGCAAAGTGTCTCATCACAGCCTGTACAGAAGCATCCAAATCTCTGGGAGCTTTGAAGTTTTTCTCATCACGGCCAAGTGGCCAAAACCCCTTCTCACAGGAATCCACCAAGTTCTGTCCATGCTTGGCCCTCACCAGCTGGTTTATTCCTTATTTCACAAGAGCCACTGGTGATACAGAGATCAGAATTAGTCCTCGTTCAAGCAGAAAGCACGTTAGCACTTTAACTGCAACGACAGCAGAGTTGAATTTGGTCCGTGCGCCCTGCACCGCACTTTGGAACGCTGCTGGAGACAAGAAGGTGGCCTTCAAACCTCCTCTGGTTGCCTCCAGCTGGATATCACAGTACGTTCCCTTAACAGCGTCAACCTTCCAGCCTCCAGACAGGAATGTCCTGCCCCATGGTGAATTAACTCCACACCACCTACAGACAGCATCACGGGCTCTTTTCCACCTCCGCAGCTCACTGCAGAGGACTGAGTTCAAAAATCCTTAATTCCCTGATTAAAGCACACAAGTAACAAAACCCCCAAACCACTCTAATTATGCTAATGTGAAGCGGCGCTGGCTCACCGAGCGCTTCACATGACCACATTTTCCAGGACCTAAGAGGGAGAGAAAGGACGGCGCTGCAATTCAAGGCATGGCATCTATATTCTGTGGAGCTTGCACGAGGAGAGTTTCTGGCAACCGTTAAAACGCTGAGTGCCGAAAGCTACCCAGCTAGCACCAAAATGCTCTCCTTTTTGTCGCAGAAGTTGTTCAGCGTTTGAGCAGCTCTATAATCACAATTGTTTCATCTGCAATAGCAATGATTTTTTTTTAACGAAGCAGAAAAAGACAAGAACGTAGAATTGTTTAGGCTGGAAAAGACCTTTAAGATCATCGAGTCCAACTGTTAAACATGGAATGATCAGAAATTGCCAGAAGATTCTAACTCAACTAAATTAAAAGGGAAAGGAAAAAAAAAAAAAAGAAAAAAAGAGAAGGACAAGCCAAGATTTCAGCCACGTGCTTCCTCAGCCAACTGCACATATCGATTTGTGGCAATGAAAGGGAAAAGCCAGAACGACCCGATTCGCTCTTCTCAGGAAGCTGCAGCTACTCAGTTGGCAACACACAACCAAGAACTGGAGACAACTGCTGAAGATTCATAACTTCTCCAGAATGAGACGTTGTGTCACAGTGTTATGGGAAGAATACACGACATCAATTACTGTAAGCCTTCACCGGGCTCCAAAACAATAGCCTGTTAGGCGACAATAAATCCTCGCTGCCTGACGCCAAGGTCACACATTCAAACTTTTTTGTACAAGGAAAAGGATTAATTTCAGAATATGCTGCGTCTCAGCATTATTCGTCTTCCTCTGACTCCGGGAAGTGAACTCTTGAAGAGCAGCAGGACTGCCAGAAGGTTTGGTGACTCTGCAGGGCAGCACTGCGAGAGGCGGCCGGTCTGTGCTCTGGGCCAGGACTGTCCTTTCGCTAGTGGGACGTGTTCAGGGCTTGTTGACATGTTGCTTTGGTGACCTCTGGCCTTCACAGAAGAAACGATCCCTGAGAGGGCTCAGAGGAAGCGAGATGGGCAGTGATACATTTTCCGCTCCCAACAATAGCAGTTCTCATGACATTTTATTTTTCAACTGTGATTCAAGGCTGAAAAGCAATTGCTATAAATACATGACGTGAAATAATTTTTAAATGATTTTGTTAAAAACTAAGAGGTATAGGTGCAAGTCACATCTCTGAAATACATTCTTTTCTTTTTCAGGACCTCAGCTTGCCTTGGAACTTACTGAAATTTCCTCTTCTACGCAGGATTTTCCCTGAGGGGATCCGCAGGCCTTTAACTGAAGCCCTGCTGGCTTCTAGCGGTGGGGCAAATCCTGCTTTTGTTGTGTAGCTCTGAACGTGCTCAGCCTTGTACCTCCCCTATGCGTCACCTGAGTAAACGCAGCACTTATTTACACACACAGCACGTAGTCTTTTGGGGATGACATTTTTCCCACTGTCCAACCTCAGCCTCCCCTGGCACAACTTGAGGCCGTTTCCTCTCGTTCCTTGGGAGAAGAGCCCGACCCCACCTGGCTCCAAGCTCCTGTCAGGGAGTTGTGCAGAGCCAGAAGGTCTCCC
>JAVSBS010023307.1:0-13095 GCA_033124195.1 Coracias cyanogaster
GGAGCGGGCCGGGGGCCGGTGCGGCGGCCGGGGCAGCGCGGCGGGCCGGCACCGGCGCCGGTCTCCGTGACAACGCGCCTCCCGGAGGGCTCGGCGCGGGGAGGGGACGGGAGAGGGGCCGGCGGGGAGGGGAGGAGGGGAGGGAGGGGGGGAGGCGGCTCAGGCCGCGCTGCTCATGAGCCGCCGGCGGCGGGGGGTCTCGGTCCCCCTCCCCGGGGGCAGCGGAGCCCTTCGCGGTGGCGGCTCTCGGGCGATGCCGGCGGATTTTCCTCACTGAAGTAGCGGACCATCAAACATGGCGCTGCGGCCGCCTCCAGCAGTCCGGCAGGACGGACGCGCGAGCGCCTTCGGGCCGCTCCGGAGCCGCTCGGCCCACCGGCGCTCGGCAACCTTCGGCTCTTTCCGGAGCCGCTCGCTAGCGAGCGGCGTTCGGGAAACCTCGGCTCCTTCCGGAAACCTTCGCGGGCGCACGCGTGCCTCCTCCCCGGGCTCCCTCCTCCCTCCCCACTCAGCCCGGCACCTCCCGTGACCCTCGCGCTCGGCAAACTTCGGCTCTTTCCGGAGACAGGGGACGTGAGGGAGCTCGGGAAGCTTCGGATACGCTCGGAGGAGGAATTCCCGCCCAGGCGGGAGGCGCTCGGGACTTTTCGGACCCTCTCGGAAGCGGCGAGGCCGCAGCTTCGGGCGCTTTCGGCTTGGTCCGGGGAGACTTCGGCAGCGCTCGGCAATGAGGGGAGGTCGAGCCTCGGCGGCACCGACCCCACCGCCGGCCCACGGGCACGGGGGCTTTCCCCCTCCCCAGAAAACTCACCACTGCCCCCTTGCCAGCCCCTAGCCCCATCCCAGGCTCTTGGGGCAGCTGGCAGGGGCAGGATGGCAGCCCTCTCATAAGAACTGGGCAACCCTGAGGGTGACATGGCGGCTGAGGGAGGCCCAGCAGCCCCTGAGGGTGACATGGCGGCTGAGGGAGGCCCAGCATTTCCCGAGGGAGCCCATCCCGCAATGGGCAACCAGGGCCTGCCCTGGGGACAACAGACATCATCCTCACACCCCTGTGCTGCTGCCTTTGCCCCCTTCGAAAGGTTGCCACACCACTGCCGTCTTCAACATTTCACAGCCAGGCTGCAGCACCCTCCTCACGACCAAGGCCTGGCTAAGCTTGGCAGGGGCGAAGGCAGTTTGTGCTGTCTTGGGTAGATAAAAAGGACCTTAGAGCAGATTCAAGCAGCCACTGAATTGTCCTGACTTGTCCTGCCCCACTGCTGGCTCCCGAGGGCTCATTCCAGCCGCCTGGCACCTACCGACGTTCCTGCCATGCCGCACGTCCCAGGGAAACACTCCCAGCGCCGGCAGGTATCGCCGCCCCGTGTCACCCAGCCCCAGGGACACCAGCGGCTTTAGGAAAGCTTCCCATCATTTATTTGTGTCCTGTCTGCTGCGCCTTCTAGGCAACTGCAAGACTAGGAGGAGGATAATACTTTAAAGCAATCACAAATAAACTCTTAAAAGTGAAAAGCTGCTTTTTAAAGTAGACAGCTGTCTTGGTGGTATGTTCAGGCACTTCTCGAGTAACTGGTGCCGCAACTGAAAGCTGGCAGGAGAATCTGGCCTCAGCATTGTTCTCTGGAGCAAAACTCAGCACAGCACCCAAAAAAATAGTCAAAGGGTCTCGAGCCCATGTTCCCTTTTGAGTCAGACTCTGAATTATTAAACAATTCGGGTTTTGCAGGTCAGGTTTAAGACACAGCGCCCACCTGTGCGGACACACAAGGACTGCAGCGTACCCGAGGCTGGCCTTCAAGGTGTGATGGCCAAAGGAAACCTCCTGCAAGCTGCCACACCACTTAAGCCGCTGGCCTCCGGTAAGAGTAGCTGTGTGACTGGAATAGTTTCTTACTTACTAAGGTGTTATCTACAGCGTACAGCCGCACCAAACAGGCGCACTGGGCCGTGCCAGAAGTTATTAGTGGAGCCGGTGGCAGAGGGACAATGACCAGCATGCTGTTCAGTTTCCCTTTCTGTGCCTTCCCTTCTGAGCTGAGGGAAGGGAAATGCCTGGGGTAAGGTGAGCTCGCATCTGCCTTGAACTGCTTCTGGGAAATGGGGTGAAATGGAAGACAATTGGATTTTTTTTGAGGGGAAAAGCCTGACTGAGCCTTGCCAGCCTGTAAAGAAGTCCTAAATAGGGACTATTTCCGTCTGCAGCCAGGAACAAATATTTAGAGGGGGTGCCAGGTGTTTTTTTCTGAGCCAGTTTTCCTACCACCTGCTAAATCAACTGCTGATTGCCCACCGAGAAAATGGAAGGCTGAAGAGAGAAATGAGAATGACCTCAAAGAAGGGCCAAGCTCTGCCCCACCCCCTGAAAATCAGAGAGCAAAGGAGGAAGTTTATCATGGTAGGGAATTTGCCCAAGGACTGCTACATCTTCAGGCATCCAGAGAGCTGCTGCGCTCACAGCTCATCTCTCCTGTCTGCAGCCTGCTGGGAAGAAGGATCCCTCTCCATAGCTTGGAAAGATTTTGCTGTGATCATTTGGAGGATGCAAGTAAAGCTGTGTGGTCCCGGGGGGGTTGGTGCCCAGTGCTGTTCCCTCAGCCACCTCCCAGGCACAGCACTTCTCCTAGTCCACCCCTTCAAGCATAAGGAAATTCATACTAAAAACCAATTGACATCTATGGCTCCCTCTGTTCTACAGAAATAGCTGCCTGTAAACACAGCTGCGAACGAGCCTCCCAGCTCCCGTATCTTTAGATATATCACTTTGTTTTGCCTGTTTGGAACGAAAAAACACAGCATTTTCACCATATTGTGTGCTGAAGCTCCCAAAGTGTGCTAGCCATGTGAAGGCTCTGCCGTGAAGCTCCTCCACAATCTATGTCTCCCGCAGCCACCTTTTTTTTTCCCTAGGAGGAAAAAGCAGACAGGTCTCTCTTCTCTACTACCCCACGTAGAACGATTTGGCCAATGAGACCTGCAGATTTGGCAAGCCTGAGCAAGTGCCAGCTGGATTCACGCCCTTCTTACTGACTCTGATTCCTCTCCATTTCATTTTTCCTCCTATTTTTTCTCCGAGCATTATTAGCACCTGGGAACTGACGTGTGACCACAGGCAGCTGAAGTTTACAGTCCTGACCTCTTGTGTCAGAGCATCGCCAACCTTTTTTCCAGTCCCACCAGTCTCTCACATACCTGGCACAGCAGAGATGCTCAGAATCATGCGGCAAGGAGCAGGAGCACCAGAGCTGTGGGTGAACTTGGGGAAAGAGTCAAGGATTGGGAGAGCACTGGGAAAGGGCTGCACTCCTGCAGGAATGGTTTGAGGAAGCTTTTGGCCCATTGACTGTCCTAAAATCTGACAGTCCCAGTAGGTGACCCCAGCACTGTTGTGATGTGTTGGGGGTTAGATCCTGCTTGGAGGGGGCGAACTGGGAAGAAAAGCCGTTCAGCTGGTCGGGTTTGGTCTCCTGCACCTGGAAAGCTGCCTCGGCCCCACCAAGCCTGCGAGCAACCGCCATTTCCAGCTCACCCTGGAGGCTCCAGCACGCTCCGGGTGCCCGCTTTCACCCAGCACAGCGTGGCAGCGCCTCCCTCTTTGGGCTGCTTCTGCTTTTCCCCCACTGATCCCCTTCCAACATCCTCCAGGCAAAAAAAAAAAAAAAAATTTAAAAAGCCAACCCAGCCCTGCTTGGAGCTTTCCCAGTTCCTCCTCCTGCCCAGGCTCAACCCCTCGGCAACGTCTCTGTCCTCTGGGGCACAACAGCGCAAAATAAAGCAAATACCACCCGGGATCAGACAAGCCCACGCCAGGCACCAACAGGCAAGCGGGATGATTCACCTCCTGCCTGCCCTGCCTGCACCCGGCAGCTTCCCAGACAGGCAAACATCCACCACCGGCTCCAAGCCCAGCGCGGGGAGCCTTGACCATGGCGTCTCCCTGCCACAATCAAGCCGATGCTCACCCTCAGAATCCTTCCTGTACTGGGGTTCTCACCTCCATGGTGGCCAGGTCAGCACCTGCCTGGTCCCTCACTGCCGGTAAACCCCAGAAAGCCAAAATATTTCCTTTTTAGATGACTAAACCACCTCTATCGACATCCCGTGACAGACTGTGCTCCCTCCTCTGCTTGTTACAGCTGGGAAAACACCTTTTCACCCCAGCCCCGCTCTCCCTGCATAACTCCCCTTTGCCTTACACCCACATCTCTCCTCTTTTTTTCTAGGAACGCAAGAATTTCGCTGCGTTTTAAGTGCACGGGGTCAGATCCAGGCCCCAGTCCCATGCCAGTAGAGTCGCTAACTCTTGCCAGCCCAGGATTGGAGAGCACAGGCAGTGATTTTCTCGGCTCCACCGCCCTCTGCGGGTTCGTGCCACCATTTCCAGCCAGATCCCAGGAAAAACAACAGCCATGGCTCATCTCCCAGCTCTGCAGGAAACAGAGGGCCTCATGCCGAGCCCTGCAAGCAGAGAGCAAGTGGTCTCTTAAGTTTTGATGCAATCTAGGAGAGAAAACACAGTAGAAACAGCAAGAGGGAAGTTTTACCTTCTTATTTATGCAACATTTGCATCCCACTGGCTCAGTCCTGCTCACCCCAGAAGCCAAAACACTCTCCATAAACTTGCTATTAATGGAGGAAAACCAGGGGGTGCAGCCCCAATCCCGCCCCCCAGTAACAAACTGGAGCTAAACAGCAAAAAAGCACCCAGCATTTGGCTTGTTTTGTGGCCATCAGCCCTCCCGGGTGCTGGGGCGAGGCTTGGTGGGGAGCCCGCGGTCCAGCTCCTGCCTCGCATTTTTTGGGCAAGCCTGCCGAAGCCACGGAGCATCCGCTGGGGAGCGAACGCTGGCCTGTGTAACAGAGCTGGCAGCATCCAGCCGGCAGCGCGGAGCTATAAACAAGGCTGTTTTGGAGAGCAACCTGCGCAGAGCCCGTGCCGCTGGATCTGAGCGTGGCTTGGCCAGCCAAAAACTCACCCGGGAGGAAGAAAAAGCATCCGAGAAAGACCTTCCTGCTGGGGAGATGTGTGGGGCTGTGCCATGGAGGGGGAAAGCAACTGATCAGCCACAGCGAGAGTGAGGGTTTTGGGCACAAAAGCCTGGCTATAGCCTCCGAGAGAGGCAACAGAGGCCAAGCGCAGGCTGGGAAAAGCCTCCTCAGCTCAGTTTTGTCAGCACGGGATGGTCTCGGTGGTGTAGATGGGGAGAAAAATGAAGATAAAGGGATGCGAGAGTCTCCTGCTATCAGAAAAAACAAGTCGTGAGCAGCTCCAAACCCAGTAAAAAGTATTTATTTCAATTATGACAAGCCCCACATGTAGGTTGAAAAAATAGTTACAAAATAATCCCCCCCTCATCCCTCCTTTTACATATAAATATTAAAAATCCCTCTACATCTTTGCTTGCTGTGCAGAGCAAGGAGGTGCCCCACAAGACATCATCCAGCACCTGAGCTACCATCAGTGGTTTCCTCTCAAAACCCCAAAAGGAGTATTAAACAATCCCTTGAACAAGCCCTGCGCCCCCATCCCAGCCACATCTCCCGCTGGCACCAAACCAGCCACAGCGAGATGGAGTTTTGGGGCCGTGCGGTGATTTCAGGGCTTGCAGTTTCCCGGGTGTAGAGGCCAGGCACAGTGGCGAGCAAAGCAGCGGCAGGAACTGCCTGCACTTGTCTGGGGAAGCTTTTGCGCCAGGAAATCACGGCTGACCTCGCTTCAGAGGGGACAGGACGGGGAACTGGGTGCTTCAGCTACACCCTCACCACCTTGGTTACATCTTTGGCACGTCTTTTCCCTTTGCACTCCGAAATTAAGGCCCATCTCTGGAGCCGCAGCATCCCAGCAGTCTTTCTGCAACCCGCAGCATCCTCCAGCCCTGTCCCCAGGTCTGCTGTCCCCCATTTCCCCACCAACATCCTCCGAGGACAGTCCCTCCCCGAGAAACCTGGGGCCAGCTCGCTGCACCCGCAGCCTGGGCAGCCTCATCTGGTTCCCCTGGCCGAGGGACTGTCACTGCAGGATGCTGCGCCTACAGCTGCACTGAGTTAAAAAAATTAATAAATATACTAATCTTTTACTAAAAAAAAAAAAAAAAGGCTTTAAAATGCATTTTCCCTGACATTTTCCAGTGTATTCCACAACTCATGAAAAAAATAGATATATTCCCCCACCCCCACCCCTCCCAAAAAAAAAAAATATATATCTTAAAATATTTTCCATCCTTGTGTGCGCATCTTTGGAGAGAGGAAGGTACGTCGGGTGTATTTAGACACACAGCCAAACCTGCCGGTGTCACGGCGTTCCCTTTATCGCCTCCGAAAAAGAGGCGTTTTGCCGGGGCGATGGGTCAGGCTGCAGCGCCGCGTGTGCTGGGTCGTGGTGGGAAAGAGAAGACTCCCAAATTGAGGTCATTTCACAAACAAGTGAGGGGATGAGGAGTTTTCACAGTGGATCGAACCTCGGACGATGCCGGCGACACGAGGCGTCGCTCCGGCGGAGAGCTGGGCAGTTCGCTACACGGAGAAGTGGTTGGAGCCTCTCAAAAGGACCGGGGAAATTCAGCCGTGGGCAGAGGACGGAACAACCAGCAGCTGGTTCCCTCGAGCGCTCGCCTGTCACCAGACTTCACACTTCTTGGGGGGATTCATGGGGGAGCCGAGGGGGCAGCCGAAATGCTCCGCGAACTCCCGGGAGTTGGAGACGGTGCCGATGACGCGGAAGCGCGAGGGGCTGTGGGGGTCGGTGATGAGCCCCTCGTGCGAGCTCTCCGGCGTGCGAACCGAACACCACACCTGCAAACGGAGCGCAAGGGCCGTGAGCGCCGGCATCCACAACCACAGCGCCCTGCTCAGCGCCCAGTCAGACCTCCCTGCTTGGGTGACGGGCACCAACCCAGCTCGAGCTCCAGCTTTGGCTCGCTTTTTAACCAGCACCACCCCAATCTGGTTCTCCATCCACCACACAGCATCTCTGGAGGCCTCAGTTTTGCCATCTCAACACCATCTGGGCACACCTCCATCCCCAAAAAGCCTGTTGCTGCCCACCCCTAAGTGACCTACCTGGGCAAAGCCAACAAAGAAAAGCTGGTGGTTGGTGAGGCCAAGGGTTGGGAGGGTTTCCTCATCCCCATTCTTTTTCAGCCAGTTCTGATATGCCTGGAGATCAAGGAGCACAGTGGGTTCAGAGGGCACCACCAATCCCACCACACTGTGCCACCCACCACATCTCCCCAGGCCCGTGGCCCTACCCGGTAGGCAGCCTTGAGGCCCCCGTTGTCAGCGATGTTCTCCCCGAGCGTGTGCTTGCCATTGACAGCCTCGCCGTTGACAGTGTAGTTGCCGTACTGCTCCACCATGCACTCTGTCTGCCGCTTGAAGGCCTCCACCGAGGAGTTCTTCCACCAGGGACGTAGGTTGCCGTCCTTGTCATATTCCCGGCCTGCCAAAAACACAGCGGGTCCTTTGTCACCCCACTGGCCACCCCTCCAGCAGCCCACTCGCCTGGCCCTGACCATACCTTGGTCATCGAAGGCATGCGTCAATTCATGGCCCACCACCACGCCGATCCCGCCAAAGTTCAGCGACCTGCAGAAGAGCAATGTTGACATTTAGCAAAGCCATTAAATTTAGCATCAAATTTTGGGATGGGAGGAAATTTGGGAATCATGCCCTCCCCTATTTTCCCTAGGCTCTTACTTGGGAGATTCACGGGTGTAAAAAGGAGCCTGGAGGATGCCGGCAGGGAAAACAATCTCATTCTTGGTGGGAGAGTAGTACGCATTGACTGTTGGAGGGGTCATGCTCCACCTGCAGGGACACGGACACGGCCAACGTGGCAGCACAAACCCATCGCTGATGTTTGCTCCAACACCATCTGCTTATCACGGTACAAAGCCATCAGCCCAAAAGCAACTCTCCAAAACCAGCATGGTCTGGTGGACACCAAATCCCAGTGCCCCAGGTTTGTTTTATTTCCCAAGCGCAACACAGAAGCGGAGCAGAGAACTTACTGGTCCCGGTTTGGCGGTTTCCGGAGCTGGTCAGCAGTGACTCTGGCCGAGAAGTTGTAGAACTGCATGACGTTCTCAAAGTAGAGATCGGACGCGGCCTCATACTACAAAAAGAGCAAGGCGTGAAGGGTGTGTGGCGATTGCCCAGCCCTGCTCCTCCCTCCTTGGTCATGCTTGAGCTTCTGGAGCCAGCCAAGTTACGGCTGCTCTTTTTTCTCCTTCTCTCCAACATCTGCAGTCTCCAGAGGGCACTGAATCACCATTATGGAAAATGCTCCTCCTCTTCCCAGGCAGGGATCCTGAGAGCCCCCCCCACCCCAGAAATGACCCACAGTTCTCTGGAAAGACCTCAGAGAAGGGCCAACAACATCGGTGAGACCCTTCTGGAGGAAGCCAGGGCTGCCCTGAGTCCATGGTGATGGCCACATGTCCTGTACATGCTAGTGGAGGGGGGAAAGGGAGATGCAGGAGATATATCTGACCAACTCACATCATTAAAGACTTTATCCAGTTCCTTGGGGTCCATGATGAACTTGGGGTAGCCGATCATGTTGTAGATGGCATCTGCCTGGAGGGTGACAGGGACCAACACGCTTTTGGTGACGAAAGGATGGGCTCACCCAGCTCTGTCACCCTTCTCCCCCAGTGCTGCTGCCAGCAACTCACCTTCTCCTTGGCTGATTTCCTTGTCTCCTCATCCATCCACTGCAGGGTCTCCAGGCTCTCCTCAAAGGCTGTTTTAATCTCTGCAATCATTTCCTCTGCCTAAACAAAACAAAGTGGGTCAACTTCAGTCTGGACAACCAGCTTCCCACCCCGGAGAGATCAAGGGTCCTTTGCATCAGTGGGGAGGAAGAGGCTGGGATGCCGAGATGACACACAGACCAGTGAAAAACCCAGCGAACAGAGATGCACGGTGGGCAAAAGGTGGGCAGATGAACATTGGTTGCCCCAACCATCCACCGTGGTGGATCACATGCTGCTCTCTTGGGCACGTACCACCTGCTTGCTGTCCTCGGCAAAGGTGGCCTTGACAAACATGGCGCCCAGGGCGAAGCCCAGGTTGTTGTCCGTGTCGCTGATGCAGAACTTCCAGCGCGGGAGGCAGGTCTGCATGGGACAAGAGGTGTTAGTGGTGGCACACCCATCTTCCCACCCCCTTGGCCCACCAGGGGATGCGGTCCACATCCATCATCTTGCGCTGGAGCTGCCACCCCAAATCCTGCCCCACATCCCTATTTTTTGGATGCAACGTGACGGGGACTTTGCTTAAAAAGCTGTTGCCATTTTAACGGTGATTTCGGGGTGTCAAGGGCTTCACCCTCACCTTCTTCGTCCCGTACATCACTTCCATGAACTTTTCCTCAGCGTCCTGGAAGCGCTGGTCGAGGAAGGGGCTGGTTTTACGCACCAGGTTCCAGATCATGTAGTTGTTGAGGAGGCTGTGGCGAGAAGTGGTGAGCAGGCAGCAGGACACGCCTGCCCACCCTGAGCACCCCTCAGCACAGACTGGTGGCTCTCACCATTTATCCGTGGCCAGGATGAGGTCGGAGACCTGCTCCAGGTACTCCTTGGCATAGACCACGACAGGCTCCGACTCGTTGAGTTCCACAGGGTAGAAGACCGTGGAGAGGAAAGGCATCCAGTCCACAGCTGGCGCCAGCTCCTGTAAAAGGTATGCTGCTGCTACGGACCCAAAAAGCCATCAGAGAGGGGTGGCAGCTGCTTCCCAAAGCTGGAAACTGCTCCATCAGCCCCCGTTTGAGGGATTCAGCTGATTTTGCAGAGACTGGTTCCCATAACAGCAGCATCTTGCAAAGGTCAGAGGAGAGTAAACAATTTCCTCCCGCAGAAGAGAAGAAAGTGGGGCGGGTGTCAAAAATGTTGACACAACCAAGTCCCTTTGGGGACACCAGGGGGTGACCAGGCTGACGTCCACAGCTGGACTGCAGGCAGCAGTGCCAGGAAGGCGCTAGTGCTGTGGTGGGACAGCCGCCAGCCCCGGGGGTGGTCCAGAGGCTGGGAGGAGCAGGTCAGGGTGGGATTTCCCCAAGGAGGACACAGGCCAAGCTATTGCACAAGAGCTTCCCAGGCGGGGCTGGCCAGCATCAAGCTTCCCGGAAGAGCGGCATCACCTCTGCCCATCTGCCCTGCTTCCCAAACCACAGCAGAGCAGGAAAGCTTGCCAACTCCATCCCTACCTTTAAGTCTCCAGCTGTCATTTTATGATAGATGACCTCCTCATCTCGGTGCTTCTCCTGCGGGATGGTGATGTTGGCCAATGCCGTCTCGAAATCCAAGATCTGCTGCATCTGCTGCCGCGTTGACTCCTCATCGGTGCCTCCCAGGAACATCCCCAGCTGCACCATGTAGTTCAAGTAGCCGGCAAGCACCTAAGTGGTGGGACAAGGTGGGGATTACTGTGCTGGGTGCCACCAACTCACGGCACCTCCCTGGCAAAGCCGCGTTTCCCCCAACAACCTTACCTTCTCGTTCTCTGTCTTGTTGAGGTAGTAATCCCGCGACGGCAGCCCTAACCCCGACTGATCCACCTGGATGACATTGCTGTTGGAGTTTTTAGAGTCGGCGCTGACGTAGACAGAGAAGAAGGGCGAGGTGCGGTAATGCGCCGTCACCTCTCGCAGCGTCTCGTTGAAGTTGTCACTGGCCCAGGGTCCCGTGATGTTCCAGCCACCCAGCTGGGGAGAGACAGCAACCGAATTTTGGGTAAGGAACAACCACGTGGAGTTGCTTAAATATCCCCCCAATACCCATCCTGGGGGGAAAACTGCTTGTAATGGAGCTTAAAAGTTCAAGAGAAGCAAGACCTGCCCATAAATCCCTGCCCATCTGCCCTGGGGGATGCCCTTCCCCAGGAATGGGGTCTAGAGGGTGCTGGGATTGCCTATAAATGACCTTTTCCCCTCTATTTTGCAGAAGGAAAATGGCTTTTCTTCAAGGAAGGGGACAAACCTTCTGGATGAGCTCCATGAGTGGGGTGGCACGCAGCTCCTCGATCTTGCTCTCATTCATGCAGGCTTGGTAATAACGCTGTGCCTTGCGCTCCGCCTCGCTCGACACGTTGGCTGTGGTGTTTTCTGCAGGAGGTACCCGGGGGGCTCACAGAGGGTCCCCAGGGACCATCCATCCCCCCATGCTGGACCCCTCACCCTTCCACCAGAGAAATACACATCAAGGCCAGGCTTCAAAAAGGCACCAAGATCACCCCGCTGGTCCCCTCTGTGCCCCTGAGAACATCCCATGGCCCCCAGCTCTTCCTGGCCTCCTGCCCCCATCTCCTCTCCCACCCGCAGCGACTGCTCCGGCTCTTTGGAGCAGAAGAGATAAAGAAAGAAAAAACAAAAAGCATTTTTCCAGCAGCTCGGATGTTCCCAGCAGCATCCAGCCTCCCCTGCACTGCCCTTGCCCTCATTCTGGTGCTCCCCAGCCCTACATTATTTATTCCTGCAAGAAGGAACAATAAACCCATTTTTCTCCTCTGCCTCCAAAACCATCCTCTTAATCCCCAACCCCCACCCCACTAAAATTCTGTTTCCCCAGAAGGGTTTTTTTTTTGTTATTATTTTCCTCATGACACAGCTTGCACCTTTGGCTTCCCAGCTGTGTGGGTTTATTAACTGAAGGTCCCTTGGCTCCAAAGAATTTAAGGAAATGCCAAGCGCGACCGCTTGGCTGGAGGCCCCATCCCTTCTCCCGGTAAAACCAGCACCAGATTTCTGCGAGAAGAGTCAGGGACAAAGCCATTCCCACACCACCCCCCTTCTCCTGAAAGACCACACTCTTCCCAAACCTTCTCTTTCCAGATAATCAGCCCCTGCTCAGTGGAAAGTGCTGATAAGGAGCCAGCTGTTTGCTCAAAGCTTGAACAAACCGTCCCTGCCAGTTGCTTGGATAAGCCGCCCCGCTTCGGTGTTCGCACGCAGAGGCTGCTCCCGGGATCCTCCCTCCACTGGAAGGGGTTTTGCCCCCCACAAAAATGGCCAGATTTGCAGCCAGCACCCCAGAAAAGCAGCTCAAAAAGGCCGGAAGCCACAGCAGGAGGAACTCCCCATATTCTTGGGATGATATTGGGGTGCTGTGTCCTCTAGGTGAAAATCCTGAATTTTCAGAGCTCCTGGTAACACCACCATGGGGTTTGTGGCGTCAAGGCCACGACCCTTCCTTTACTTGGCAGCAAAGAGCTGCAACATCACGGCCATAAATCCCATGCACACCCAGGAGAGCACACACAGCCAGGATCTGCTTCCCAACATCCTCGCAGCGCATGCATCAGAGATCAGTTTGCCGCCGGGGTTTATGTCCAGCCTTACATCCCTGTGGGCAGGTTTTCAGCACCCTGCAGACCTAACGACGCACCACAGGGAACCCACGTACTCACCCAGCAGATGCTTCATGATGGCCTGGTTGTGCTCCCAGAGGTTGTTGAAGGTGCCCCAGCGCGAGTGGCCATCGGGAAGGGGGTTGGCCTTGATCCAGCCCCCACAGGCGTAGCTGAAAAAGTCCTCGCAGGGATTCACCGCTCGGTCCAGTGAGCTGAGGATGGAGCTGGTGACGGAGATGCAGACTTCTGACAGGCACACGGCGGGCGGCCCTGGGGGTGGGAACGAGGGGTTCAGCTCCTCCAGCTACGAGCTGCACCAGGAAGCATCCAACCCCACAATGAAGGATGTGGAGAAAAATCCCATCCAGTGCCTGAGCACCTTGCCCCGTATCTGAACATCCTGCTCCATGGCAAGCGATACGGACCAGCATCCCATCCCAGGCCCGAGTAACCCACCCCAGAGTGAGGGATGTGGTGGATAAGCATCTCATCCTTCACCCAAGCATCCTGCCTAGCGCCCGAGCATGCCACCCTGGAATGAAGGATGCAAGCAAGTATCCCATCCTGTGCTCCAGCTCCAGGGATGTAGAATCACAGCATCATTTCGGTTGCGAAAGGCTTTTAAGATCGAGTCCAACCGTTAACCCAGCACTGCCAGGGCACCACCAAACCATGGCCCTCAGCACCACATCTCCATGGCTTGGAAACCCCTCCAGGGATGGGGACTCCACCACTGCCCTGCCC
>JAVSBS010023308.1:0-60204 GCA_033124195.1 Coracias cyanogaster
GAGCCCTTGATTTACAATCATCTCGGAGGGGGAAGGGTTACAGCTTCCCATCCCAAGGGGGATTCTTGCCTTCTTAAGCACCTGTCCTTCAAACCAGGACATAACTTTTTTGCTAAATCCTAGATATGCAGGTCTAGTGGAAGAATCTAAGACATCTTTAGCTCAGAGGTATCTGTGATAGTGAGTTCCACTCTCTAGTCATCTTGTTTAATTCATTATCCTTTAATATCGCTTGAAATCCTCTTGCATTTAGAATATTTGGAATACATTTCTTCAATTGACTAGTGAAAAATTACTACTTTGGGGTTTTTTGACCTTGGTCAGATTTTTTTTTTTTTCCCCCTTTCCCCTAGACAGTGCAGTATACTGCTATAGCCCAATTATATCCTTAGGAAATGTTTGAATTTTTTTTTCTTCTATTTGAGTCTACTGCAATATTTTGGTGGTGTTTTTTTTTAATAACGCAGAGAAAGGATTGAGAAGCCACAGCATGTTGACTTTATTTCCTATGAAATTCTAATTAATTTTCTAGCAGTAAATCAGTGATGATGTAACAGGATACCAAACAATTCAGTCTTTTTAGTAGCAGGAAATTCCAGGAGCTATCCAGTACCAGTAGCTACTGCTAGCTGGTAGTGTGAAGTCCAGCTTTCTCCCTCAGTGTGTTCCA
Organism: Coracias cyanogaster; assembly: GCA_033124195.1. NCBI lineage: Eukaryota > Metazoa > Chordata > Aves > Coraciiformes > Coraciidae > Coracias > Coracias cyanogaster. The sequence continues at coordinate 671 of JAVSBS010023308.1, forward strand.
AAGCTCAGTTTGAATGTGGCTTTGCACCAGACACAGCCAGTGTGGAGTCTAGTGCCACAGATGCTGTCCTTTCTAGTCTTGTGTCACCCTTATTTCCTCTATTCTCAGCTGGTGTGTTTTCTCCTGTTTCCAGTGCGGCTGCAGCCTGGCCTTGCTGCAGTCATTTCACATAGGTCACCAGTTCTGACTTTTCCCATCCTGTTTGACACCGATCTGGGAGAAAAGAGGACTGAGACAGATAAATACCATGTTAACATGGATGTGTTTTCATTACTAGGAGGTCAGGTTGTTAAGTTTAATATTCAGTTTTAGCTTTAAAATTGTTTTCTTTGTGTCCCTTCAAAAAACATAAACGTGTGTCACTTCCAGTCTGCTGGATGCGAAGGTAGAAAGGCAGATTTGCTGTTAACCACTGTGGGAAAATCCATGCTTTTAATATGAAGGAATTCACTGATTCGGATTTTTATCGTTGCTTTTCTTTCATTGTTCAAAGAATAGAGTGGTATCTCTGGCAAGCAAGGAGCCTACCTTTAGAAACTCAAGCATGAAAATGGTGACTATAACCATGAAAGGAGATATCCAAAGCCAAATTAGGTCTAGCTCAAACTCCACAATGCAGTAAGCAGACTGATATAAACAATAACTACTCATCTTGGTGATTTTTAGATGAGTTTATGCAGCAGAAAGAGTTGACTGCTATTCCTGCTGCTGAAAGCTTTTACAGCAAAGGCCACTATAAACCACCCAATTACATCACCACACCAATATCATTTTATTTCTAATAAAGAAATCTCATAGACTTCATTATCTTTCCATAGAAGCTCTAGCAGAAAGTCTTTTTGTTGGTTTTTTTTGTTTGGTGTTTTTTTTAACTTTTCCTCACTTGAACTTCCACCAATGAGTTTCTGTATTTAAAAATATTTTGACCTGAGAGAGACAATTGCAGGTTGTGATACGTTAATCCTCAAGGAGCGGGCAGAACAATTGGCTTCTCCCGTTGCTGGGAGCACAAGTAGGGCAGGGACAAGTTTGAGGAACAAAAATTGTGGAACAGAAGGTGTATTTTTAGTAACTACTTTGTGAAGAGACTGTAAGATCTCCTCCATATACCGACCAAACTAAAGTAAGCTGGTAGGGCACAAAACTGATTAGAGACATGGTGGCAGCTAGGATAGGAGATGAACCTTGTATTTTTTTAAATAAAATGATACAGGAAGGCTGCAAATCATTTAGGGCAAAAGGTTAATAAAGACTGGGGTGTCTTTAATACTTCATGCTATAGCTAATTATTAATAAGCTATGTTTAATCTCTATTACTTGACCTGATGGAGTAATTCACAAATTAAGGGTCTCAGTGAATTACCCATTCGATCTCTGGGATGTCCGACTGCAGCAGCTCTACTGATCTGTTACACTTACTGCTTGGGACCTTAAGAGACTTTATCTTGTAATCTTGTTTCAGTAATAGCTTAAATATTGGTGTGTTGGAGCACTGCATCTGTCACTGAGCAGCCAGTTAGATAAATCACTGATTTTCTTTAAAACTTCTGGCATCTTTTATGCACACAACTCAGGGCCTCGGCTTTACTTAACCCTTGCTTGTTATATTGAGACCTTTAACAAAGCTCTCTGTGTTTTTATTGACAGTAATGAAAGTGATGTATCACAGTTCATTGCTCTCCCAAAATCCTCAAGTATTTGATAGGCTGTCATCCCCCGCTGGACTCGTCCTAAAATCCACTGCAGTTTTGAAGTCTGTCAGGAACAGGGTGCTCTCCCTCTTCCATAGATAAATATGAGGTATTTAATTCTGTAATGAATAAGGTCTTTTACTCTGTATTTTAGACTTAAAATACAAGCTTGTTTATTGTTGCAACTGAAAGAAAAGAGTGCTAATGGAAAAACTCACTTATTTCTAACATGGTAGCGTACTGAGGGTAGAGGTGAATCATCAGCACTAAATGCTACTTCTGTGAGCCCTCCACTGCTTCAGTGTCTTCTGAGAAATCCTACATTTTGCTATGAATTAAACCAATGAGTTCTCCTTGTATTCTGTGTCAGAGATTTATGGAATTTGACGAGAGCTCCCTTCCAGGGTTTTGCACAGCCTTACAGAATCTCTACAGCACTGCTGGAATCTCTGTGGAGCTCTACAGCACAAAATTAAATGTGCACAATAAATACAGCACTTCCTATTGCATGGCACAAACCCTTTCTATAAGGGACCTGGTCTGGAAACACGTTGCATTCAGGCCTGTGATGAATCAGCAACATGGCTGTGATAATGGTTTGGGGGGGGGGGAAGCATCTTCATTGTGGTTAAATTCAGCAGCAGCTGTAACAGTGCAGCACTTACTCTAGAATAATCTGGTTTATTTTGGAAGATGGCAAGGTAAACTGACATTGCTGCAGAGATGGGAACGTGTTTCCTGAGGGTGCTTTTAATAGCTGGTTTTGCTGTGATACTAGCAACCAGTGTGTAAACCCAGACTTAAGCTATGGCAAAGTGTGCCCAAGGCAGTCTTCCTGGGTTTCTGCAGCTCCAGTTTGTGTGTACCTAGCTTTTGGTAAACCACTGGGAATTAGGTGACCAAACACTTTGGGTAATTTCTCAATAATTTAGAAGTTTATTGAAAATTGGACCCTGAGGTCAAAACAATATTTGTATGTCATGGAGTCGTTTTTTTTTTTTTTTCTCTAGCAAGCTGTATACCACTCTATTTACAGAATTACCCAGTGCTAATACATGCTGTTCATGGCTTTGCATTTTTTGATCTAGATGGTGCTGAATGTCTGAACCTGTCAGATTTCCAAGCAGGGAGAGCTAAAGATTTGCCAAATGATGATGATGTCCTTCAATTCCCAAAGGAAGAAATTTCATATAGAAAACTGTAGGTTTTTCCTGACTATTTTCATCCAATGGAAAAGGCAGAAAGCTTCATTAAATCTTGTCAAAGAAGTGGGCATAGACTGAAAAAGAAATAAAACCAGATTAAAGGGCAGAAATGAGGCTGTGCTGGTTTTGGTGATAGGATGGGAGTTGAAGTTGCTTTTCAGTGTTAGGATTTGGTGCTATCAGCCATGGCATTTGATCCACTGAATCCCAGTCTGTAAAGCCAAAGTCATTATCTCCATCAAAGAAATCTTCAAATTTAGCATTGTACTACTTGATCTGCCAATCACTGCTATATGTCAGACTTTTTCCCCTGCAAGCTCTACCTGCGGTGAGCACTGTGGAAAGTGTGGTGAGCCATGCAGCCGGTGTCACCAATCCTGCCAGCCCCTCCTCTCCCCTCTGCTGTGAGGCATGAAGTTCATTTTTCACAGAGTTTTTGAAGCAAAATAGTGTTTAATTGTGGCACACACACAAAAAAAGCCCTTTGAAACATCTGTGGAGGAACAGGAAAATAAACTTGTTTTCTTTGTCTTTGCAAGCATTACCAAAATCTGCTTCCTCACCCTGTCCATATATTACCTCTGCTTCATGTCCTTCTGTACTATGGGCTCTTCCCTCGGACTGTGGTGGGTCTCTCAGTTCGAAGGGGCTGTTCAGGGACTGCCAAAAGATTTCTTGTGGATGCTTTTCAGTGTGGATGTTGATGTATAGAGGGATTATACCTTGTATTCACACTGAGAAGAAAAGGATGGATGTGTTTATTAAAATTAATCTCATCGCAGAAGAGGAATCTATGTATTTAGAAATGGCAGATTATATTTCTTAAAAGTGAGGAAAGCCTGTAAGATTAAGGTGGAAATGGAGCAAATGGCCAAGTCTAAGGCCTGCTTCAATTATCAAAATGGAGTATTTGTGTGGTTTAGTGTTCTTTGTTCATATGCGGCTATTATAAAAAAATCTCAGACCACCCTAGTCAATTTTATTTCTCAGATGAAGTAAACAAAATAGGGCTCATTCTATAGTCTTTTTTTTAATGTCTTGGTCAGGTGAATGTACAGCCTGGATACCATAGCTGGGAAGTAAGAAAAGTGTGTTCTGGTTTCCAAATTCTGGCTTTGAACAACCAGGGAATGCTGGAGGACGCTCTGGGATTTTTATTTTATGGGTCCCCTGTACTGCTGGCACTTAGAAGTGACATGGCATGAGTTCTGTTTAGGTTACTGCAACTCAGTGTTTTAAAAAAAAAAAATCAAGTTGAGATTCACATGGCAGTTATTTTTGCAGAGTTTTTTTGGTGGGTTCCCCTCCATCATAACCAGGCTCCCTCATATCATTCTTAACATATAAAAGCTCTTGGTCTAGACGAGAGAAGTCTTTTTGCTTCAATACACACTATGGGAATTGTAGTTTTCTCTGCTGTTGAACTGTTTATGGATATTTGCTGTAGACAACCTGTTGACTAATGGTATTGTTTATACCTGAAGATTGCTCAAAGCTAGTACAGCAGTGCCTAAGAGACTTCGATAAGAATACATTTCTCACGTAGGGGTTGTATAGATAAGAATCCTAATTCACCACTGAGACCCTTTTTCTATGCTACTGCAACCAGACTGAAATGGAAGAATGCAGTGGGGAATCTGGCATGGTATCTTCAATCTTTTAAAAGCCTCCTTGTTCCCAGTACTAAAGTTTCTCTCTATTGAACTGCTTTTCCTTGCAAAAATGTTGAGTTCTACTAACATTTCTGAAGAAGAAAATATAAAACATTTTGTCCAGCATGGATAACTTAGATCGCTTCTGGAAATGAACTTGCAGTATCTGAGACAACACATTAGAAATAAAGTGTGTGTGAGGATTCTTGTGGAGCTGAATGTAATGAGATAGTAGAGGAGTGTTGCAGATGGTTGGAAATAAAGCTCTGAGGTCTTAGCTGGCTTGGCACTTTGGGAGAAGGCAATGTCATCTTCTTGCCTTTAGCATTGGATTTCTCATTGATGATTTCAGTAAGCGCTGACAAAACTATTAAATCTTAGCTCACTCAAGGGTTTGGCTGTTTTGTAGGGACTTCAAAAGAAATTGGAAAATGAGGTATGAACAGAAAACTTTTTATGTGTTATGGGATTTCATTTTGGCCCAGAAGTCAGAAATCTCATTGCACTTATTACTGAAGTCCCTGTGGATCTGATAAATAATTGATTTAAGGGGACTGTTCTTAGAGCAAAGGGGAATGGAACAGCAAAGAGGTCAGCAGCAGGTTTGCACAAATACATGAGCAGTGACACCTTTAGTGTTGTATTGATCAGTACTGGTGAAAGGGAGAGATTTGTGTGGGGTCAGGAACTACATTATGAAGGGCATAAAAGCCTCCTTGGCTTTAGCCCTGTGAGATATGGAAGGAAAACAAGTGGTTAGGTTTGAGGAATGACCACTACTTGGGGAGCTGTGGCCCTTGGCATTGTACCCAGAAGAGAGCACATTCTGTAATGTTATGTGGTAAAGGGGAGGAAGGAGGATTAAGGTGTTTGAAAGAGCAGCTATGAAGCTACTTAAATGAGTGGAAAAGAAGCTGTTGAAGCCTAAGCCCTTGCAGTTCGTTGCCTTGTGTTCTGGGAATATTCGCCTACTGCTGACCCACGTACAATATTCACAGGAGCCTATGGGGCACTGGCTAGCTGTTCAACTTGCAGTGCCGTGAGTGCCAGCATTAAATCTCATTGAAGATCTGGCTTTAAGCGATGGTGTTAGCTAGATATCAGTGTTATCCGTAGCATGATATTCTTCTCTCTGTGGTGAATAACTTACAAACTAAGACAAGCTTAGTATCTGTAAGGTCAAAGCATTAGGGATTATTCCATTAGTAGCCGAAGTATTAACACTGGACACTTTCTAGTATTGCCCAGCCTCTCTGTTTTGCTAGTGAAGATGCAAGCTCTCTAGCTGCACTGTGCTTTGACAGTGTGAGAACAGAAGAATAAGATCTAAAGTGCAATACCTGTTTGGCTTAGTTTTATTATAGGTAATTGTGGCTATTTGTTCTGTGAGGGAATCTTAAAGTTCATGCAGCAAATAATTTTTAGGTGGTCAGAAGTCGTGTTTGGATGATTGCCTGGGAGGCTGGAGCACATATGGAGCCGACCAGACTGGCAGAGGAATCGCATAAGGCAACCTCTTTCATGACATCTTGGTAGTTTGATTGGATTTCCCCCCTTCTTGTGGCTAAAATAAGGAACCATGGCTAAAACTCAGAATGAGATAGGATTTTAAAAAGCTTGGAGTTATGAAAGGTTCATTTTAAGTCTAATTTGAGGCAACTGCTCAAAGACTCTGCAGTCCTGGTTAAAAATCTAAAATACGGACAATTTCATACTCAATTTTTTTTTTTCCAGAAATTATATCAATTTTCATCTAGTTCTGAGAACTCTGAAAAAACTGAGGCTCTACATCTATAGAGGGTAAGAGCTGAATCAGAGACGGAAAACTGTAGCAGGAATATACAAACTAGCACAAGTTCAGTGTAGCTGCACAAAGTATTACTGCAATACCAATGGTAGACTGGCAGTGAGCATCCTTCCCTCAGTCCAGGACTGTGCAGAATAAATCCTTCTTCACTGCAGGAATGTTGGGATCTGTGCATTCGTACCCTTGTTCTCCTTGGATGAGCCTGGGATAAAATCTGAAAGAACTGAAACTAATAAGCAGGAATCCTCTTGGTCCTTAGAAACCTCCTTGCAGTTTTGTCTGGATTTTCTCTGTCCCTGTGCTGCGCTGTCTTGCACACAATCTCCCTCCTCTTTCACACCTTCTGTCCTGCAATCCACAGGACAAACAATCTTCTCCACTCCTCTATCTTCCCCTTTCCTCTCTTTAGCTTACATGCTCTAAGTAACCATTGACTTTTATTGAGAGCAAAAAATGTAGCAGATATTATGTGAGACTTGTTGGGGTATTTGATCTGTGTGTTTGGCCACTTGTGGCCGAGGTTGAGTCTCTGCTCTGTTGTTTAGGACCTTCTTGGGTCAAGGACTTGCACTACTGTGCGTGTACAGTGCTTGACACAATTTGCCATCAATCTGGTTTGGTCTTTAAGTGCTACACAAGAAATATGAGTAATAATGGTAATATGAAAGGAGCTTTCTTATCAGTTTTGAAGTTATCTGGAGCATCAGCTTCAATAACAAGTGCCATAAAGTTTCTAGTTTGTGAACTTTATTTGAACTGAACACCTTGGGATAGTTAATCCAGGAAAAAAAAAAGTACGTGCTGTGACACCAGAATATTTTTGATCCTGAAACTGGGACTGTGCAATTAATCTGGTTTCCCAGAAGCTAGCAGATACTTCCAAATGTGAAATTATTCCACTTCTGCAGAAATAAAAGGATTCAAAAGTCCAGCCTCAGCAGTTTCTGCTGGGACTATGCCCAGGGTATATAATTTATTTTGGAGGTTTTTTCAATTAGATTATTTTTTCGTTTTCATAAGAGAGGATGTCTGACTATTTAATCTAATCTAGTTCACTTACTGTTTCTATTCTGCTGAGCCTCTCACTGTAAATCAAATAGTGCTAGCATAGCACAGACCTTGGTAGACCTGGAAACTTTTGCACTTCTTTTACAGTGGCACAGTTTACCAAGGTCAGGATCTTTGTTCTAGTTGTAAAGTACAGAATATTTCCATCCCTCTCTTACTGGTTGGGAAGGATTTGGGTGGAAGACGGTGTCAGAATTGTAGATACAATTTTCAAAACTGAGGAGCATTTTAGTGGAGAATTTCTTGAAAAAGGTCATCGTTATCTGTACTACTTTAGCTGTTGGTTCCATAGCCAGTTGGTTGGTGTGGTTTTTTATGGGAATACCACATTTCCAGATGGCTTTGGTGTTCAGATGCATTAGGAATCCTCATAAAGCAATGGTGACTATTTCTTAAAGACTATGGTATAGCTGAATATGCACCAGCCAAAGATATATCGTTGCTGACCCTCTGCTTTCATTGTTTAATGAAGATCCTTAAAACTACAGCATGCTGTGGTCCATTTTTGCTGTGTTCTAATAAACAAGTAAACTGAGGATAAACTCAGACTCTGTAGAAATAAGTTGAACGATTCCTATTAGCTTCTGTGAGAAGTGGATGGGGTTTTCGTGAGAAGCTGAAACAGCTATTGAAAACAAGATTGACCTCCAGATCAGAGTATAACTTCAATGTTCTGTGTAACTTTATCACCATCTGCTTGGAGTTCTGTTCACGCTGCAGAAGGTCACATACAGAAACTTACAGTAGACTTCAGAAGTGCCCTGCTGTCCTCTAAAGGAAAATGTGAGGTATGGGAAACTAAAGGTGGTTGTATTTAAGGAAAGATTGGATGTAGCACTTAGTGACATGGCCTAGCTGATGTCGTGGTGTTAGGTCATAGGCTGGACTTGATGATCTTGGAGGGCTATTTCAGCCTCAATCATTCTGTGATTCTGTATTGCCAATGGGATGCTGATACAATGGAGGAGTTGCTTGCCAAGAAAATTTTAGGTATGTTCTTGGAGCTGCCGGGGAGATTTTTGCTTTTATTTTATAGTTGTCCTACTTGGATATTTATATTCTTTCTCTTGTTGTTATTTTATAAGTAAATGATTTCCAGTTCTGATTAGATGAACAATGAAACGTGCAATAAATGTATACTGAAATTAGACAGAAATCCTCTTACCAATTTGGAAATTATGAGCGCATTAAGCAGTAACATTGTTTGTTTACTGCTCTCTAATTTTTAAATAAAATGTTCAGTACATGAAGATCACAGTGTTTAATAATAAACCATAACCATTCACATATGTTTGCCCCAATGCTCTCAGACCGCATAAAAATTACAGTTAAACTTTGCACTGCCTTGAATTAGGAAAAGGCTTATGATGATCAGGGAAATGCAGACTCCTCTGGAGTGGATTATTTATTGTGTGATACAATTTGTAGGTACAGGGGGCACTTATTTGATTCCTCATCAATCTGCTAGTGTTTAGGAAGCTGAAAAATATAATTTAAAAAAAATCTATAAAAAAGAATGAAATTAAATGACCTCAGCAATCTGAACACCATCTTCAGCCACATTTTTGTTTCAGGACGAGGTGACACTGGCATTCTCATAATTGTTGTGTTATTGAAAATGTTATTGTTAGCAATTGCTGATCATATATTGCAGTGGCTCTACAGGGTAAATCTGAAACCCAGCATCTGCTACTGTATCAGTGGCAGAAATCTTTATTTTCCTTAGCCCTAGTGATCTGGAATTCACTTGTGTTCTTCTACCTGGGAAGTGTTCAGTGCTACAGTATGGGGATTAATAACTTCCACAGTTTTGTAGAGGAAGGCTTTATGCAATCTAGATTATGTGCAAAGATTTGTACATAAATGAATGGGAGGAAACATTTCCCTTTTTGAGATAATAACCTTATTTTTTGCATTTTTTGGAAGAACTTTCTATTGCCATAAAAAACGCAAGCAAAATACAATTCTGCTAGTCTAAAACTGAGAGATTAATTCAGAGATGTAGTTGTTTGGGTTTTTTTGAGGGCACAGGTGCAAAATCTTCCTTTTCTTGCCATTCCTTCCCCTTTTGATCCTCTTCCTGTCATTTTTCTGAGCAGGTTTTATATAAATAGAACATGAATGAGGTTGCCTGCTCTAATCCAGATGGGAGGATACAGAGCTGGTATAATTTTAATGTGAAAGATACATTAGCTTTCATTTAAATTATGTAAATATGCATGTTCTTCACTGAATAAGTGAAGACAAACTGGGAGGCATAGATGATAATTGTATATGGAAGGTGGGAGCCCTTGGAATTAATACACACACAAGCTTTTCTATTTTGAACAGCTTAATATTGTAGATGAATCACTGGCCTGATCTTGCAAACAATTACCCATGTGCTTAGTTTTATGTACTTGTGTAGTACTGTTGCAGGCAGTAGGTTAATTGAAATTTGGAGTGTACGATCAATAGGTCAGATTGGAATGAAATTTTATGCTTGCAAACAATTTTCCCACTGCTGTATGTATTTGAATTCAGCTAATTTAGGCTCTGTTTTATGAAGTTGCTTCAATTATTGCAGAAGTTTGTCCCCCTTCAGGTAACAGTGTCATTAGAGAGCAGAAAGAAAGCATCCTTGAGAATAAACTTAAGGCAGAAAATGAATCAAAACTTTACTAAGGCATTGAGCCTCTGGAGTAATTTCTTTCTTCTGCTCCTGACAGAGTCCACGCTGAGCCAAATGGATGGGCTTGACAACTATATGCTCGTGTTGTGTAGTATTTACTAACCACAGAATACAGACTGAAACTTTACAGAGGGCAATGAAAAATATTTGGAAAGAGTCAAATCAGTGCACTGCTGTAACAGGAGTGAATTATAATGAAGTAAAATATGATACATAAGCTGTAAAGGGACTCGAGCTCCATTTGAATAGCAAGTCTATTTGTTGTGAGGGCTTGGAGAGAGCCGCGCACAGGTGTGTGTATTCATGTTCCTCATTAGAGGATAAAATGTTCTCCCTTACTCTTAGCTTGTTTATTTTTATTTTTCAGAACAATACTATTCTCTAAAGACACCTAATTTTAGGGAATAAAAATGTGACTTGGTCTCCATGTCAGCAGTAGTAACTCCTCCGTTTCTCAGCTAGATGGGCCAGCAGTAATGAACGTTGGTGTATTTCCACAGCCCAAGAATGCTAGAAAATCAAATGATTAATGTAAATGCAAGGGACTATATGTTGTTTCATTTTAACCAGTTGTCTCACATTTGCATAAGAGACTACCTTCAGTAGCTGTGGTGAACTTGAACTACTACAGTTGTACCCGCTGTGAAGATTGTGACTCTCATTTATTGAAACATAAGGGAAAAACTTAAAACAGTACTTCTGATTTAATCACTTTTAGGTATTGATGTATACATCTGCATATCTGTATATGATGTATACATCTGCATCTTTATATGTATACATCTGCATATATCAAATACCCTCAGAGCCAATTATAATAATGGAGAGATTTTCCTTTACCATAGGAACTTTCTTGTCCGTAGAACCCAGTTTACAGATTTCTGCACACCTCGAAGCAGGCGTGGTATTGCCCTACAAGGATTCTACAAAAATTATCATCTTGTCTTTCATTAAAATGTTTATTAGGAAAAAGATATTTTGTCTTTAAGCATAGATGTTTGAAATTAGGAAGTTGCTCAGCAGCAGACAATAACAATTTTTTCCAAATAGCATTTACAGTATGCAGTATCTGCATGCAGCTTAGAATGAGACTTATTAAACAATTACAGTATGTCAGAGACCAATATAATTGCATTTACTTTATTTTAAAATTTACTTGTTTAATTAGAAACTGTCTCCTGAACATGAATGCAAACTTTTATATCTCTAGTCACTTCGTTATTAATAGTTTTTTAAACAGTTACAGCATACGATTAGCAAACATCTGAAAACATTATACATTTTTTATATAGCATATATAGTCACCCATTTATAATTTACAGTCTATGTTGCTAAAACATTTATTAAACATTGATAGGTGGTGTAATGTTACTACTACTGTGTAATGTTACTACTACTGTGTATTAAAAATACAATAAAATCACTCAAACATTCCCACAACCTTTCTATCAACATTCATTTATTGATAATAATTTTGCAAACTATGGTAGCATAAGAATGGCCATAATATATCATAAATTATTTATGAAGTCATCCCCACTTGCTCATTTGTCATTTAGGCCAAACATCACAAACCATTGTTAAACCTCTGTGTAAAATACTCTGATCTGCAAGCATCAGAGAGAATCACTCTGCCCTTCGAGGACATGCCAGGATTTTCAAACAAAACTTGTTGGTGTACAAGTGAATTACTGGCCTGGGCTTACCTTTTTCAGCTTGTCCATTTGTGCAGCAAACAAGCCCCGTATTTGCTGTTTCTGGGTTGTTTAAAACCTCATCACTTTGCAATTGCAGCTTTTCTTCATTTTTCTGTGTGGTGCTGCTCTTTCATTTCCTGCTTTAGTTGTGTTGTTATCACTGAAGTCTCCTCCCTGGCAGACGAGGGAGTCAAGTGAGGTGGAGGGAAGGAAGTTGAAGCTCTTCTGGTGTGTAAGCTGGGCTGCTGCTTGGAGATAAAATGCTGTGGGAGAGCATTGTAGGAGAGACGTGGCCTTGTACCTGGGTGAGCAGAGTGGGGAGAAATGGAAGAGTAATAGACTGCTGCTCTCTTCTTACCTTTACTTACATGAAAAACCTCTTTAATATAAATTTCTTAAGCAGTTCTTGAGGCAGGAGGTAGAGTTTAGGAACCCACCCATCTGAGGTGTGTGGACAGTGGCTCTTGCCTCCACCATCTAGATAAAGTGAATCAGGATCACATGCACTTCTCTGGCCTGGCACATACAAGATTAATGATCTTCCTTCTCAAATTCCTTCAAATTTTTCCTTTAGATAGTGCAGTCTAGATTGATTTGTGGCCTTTGCCCGTGTCCATACGTCTTGATTCAGACAGTTTTTATGAGCTCTGCTGTAATGTCCCTTTGCAAGTTTAAGTTGTTTTGCTGCCTTTCTGATTTTATGCCTGCAGAGAAAGAGTGCGTTTGAGGCCTGTGCAGGTAATTGGTAAATGCTGTAGGATATGCCGTAGTTAACTTGCAGTGGAACTCTTTCCACCTTGCCTTTGCATCCAGTTGTTTCATTACTGCTGTGATCACCTGCTGTGGCATCTTTGCAGTGGTGAATTGGTACTTGGCAAATGCAGTCCCTGGGTCAGTGGATGCAGAATCCTGCCTTTTGGAATATTTAAACTGTGCCCCTGGATCAGTACTAGCCATTTTCTGACAATATTTCAAAGTATTATGCTGGAGTTCCTTGAGATATGCATGGCACATTATTATTTTAATAGTATTTCTGTCGATGCATTGACTATTTTTCAGTATAACACTGTGATTGTGTACAATTTAATCTCTTCCATTCTATGTGGTCCTAATCCAGCTAAACTTCACTGTCTGAGAAAGATGTTGCAGCCCATACAGGTATGTTAATAGAGCTGGAATTTAATGACAATTATATACATTTTGAGATATCACTGCAAATGTATGAATTAGTCTGTCTTTGGTACTACAATGTTTTCTAGAATTAGCAAGGACCTCAAGTGGTGTTTGAAATTCAAAGGGAGTAACTTTGGTTCTGTGGATTCTCCCCAGCTAAGTGTAAATTAGTGTTTGCATTGTTTGTATCCAGCTTGTGATCTCTAATATGCCATTTTGAAACATTTAATTTTTAAGTTAATTTTAATTTATTTAATATTTAATTAATCCTATTAAAGACATGATAAATCCAGGCAAGATATTAGATGGATTTTTCAAGTAGGAGATCCTGTGTTTTATATGTTCATGCAGAGCACAGAATCTACAAAGCTATTGGTTCTGTGCTAGGATCTGCACCACGCTGCAAATCACCCTGCATAGCTTCTCCAGCGTTATAATGGAGATAACTCTGAGGACTACAGCAGTGATGTTTGTTTTATTCTGTAAGCATTAACTTTTTTTTCTCTCTGGTGTGTGATTGGGATGCCAATAACTGCATATAGCTGGACTGGCTGATGCTACCAGAACTCATGTCCTTGTTGTTGCTTTGTGTAACTAGATTAGAAATGAAAGTAATGCTGTTACTACTCCGGCCTTCAGCACTGAAGTCAGTGTATGTGACTTGAGTTTGCAGACATTAATTATACATAAATCTGTTCCAGGATTAAGGAGAACTGGTTTTCAGAAGTCTTAAGGAGAAAATCATAAAGGCTTTTAAAATTCAGTTTCTATCAAGTTCCTTTACAGAATCTCAAGGCTGAGGCAAGCGATGAAAAATCCATAAAAACAAAACTTCAGAACTAGAGAGTGGTGTGATGCAAACATCCCGAGGCAGCGTTCATTCTGTAGTAGTCTTTTTTTTTTTTTTTTAAAGTATTTGGAGTTTTCCCAGCACATTCAGATATGTAGTTCGTGCCATCTTTCACCTATTTGGAGTTTTAGTGCTTACGCTATACTCTTTCTAGGAGGAGATCATTGCCAATGAAGTTTTAGTGTTAACTTTCAAACTACTTCTCTCGTATGAGAGAAGATAAATCAAATGACCTGGCCCAGTCTGTGAGATCTGATAGGAATTGCTCACTCTGAAGAGCAGACAATTCTTAAAAATTCTTAATAGGAACCTTAGAAATTTAGGTGTATTCAAAAGCTCTCTGTACATGGTCTGGCTACTTGATTTAGGTGACTTGGCTTGAGCAGGGGTGTTGGACCAAGTGACCTCTAGAAATCCCTTCCAACATCAGAAATTCTGTGATAGTTCATTAATTGGGTCCCTGATTCAGCTAGCAAGCCAATGCTTTGTTCTAGCCTTATTTGATGGAGCATTTGCCGTAGGTGCACTGACAAATCAAGATTCATTTTAAAGTCAAGACTCTCCTCTGCATCTTTCTAAGCAAAAGCAAATGGATGTGGAGAATCTTGCCATGGAGGTAAAAAAAAAAAAAAAAAAGAAAGGGTAACATCTACCTCAAATCCTATAGGAGAAAAATGCTTTACATGCCTCATAAATGGTAAATTGTGGGAGCAGGGGGTGCTGAACCTCTAATAATGAACTCTGAAAACACGTAGGATATTCTTGGGAGGAAGGCATGCAGGTGTGATTGCATTTCCTTTGTTGATAATGTGCTGGTTTAGCTGTTGCTTTATGATTGCTATTGCTATTCTTGTCACTGTTGTAGTGAATTGGAAACTTCGGTCTGAGCAACAGTTCCATTTCAAACAGCATCTCCAGCAAATCAGAGAATAAGAACACAGAAACACTGTCTGTCAGGCCTAGGTGTTGGCCCTCAACCAGCTTCTTTTCCAGTTTGCACTTCGGTTTCAAAAAGGTTTTCATGCTTTTCAAGAGAGGGGACAGTGTTCAGCTGCATTTCTTCAGTTAGGGAGGAAAGCACAGGCTTGTGTCAAGTGTCTTTTTTTTTTTTTTTTCCTTTTGAGCAGATTAGGGTAATAATGTGCACAACGTGAGGCTCTGTAAAGCAGCAGCCCTTGAGCCCAAGCTCTCTTCATAACTGTAACAGCACTCCACTTAAGGTAATAGGAACCGCTGTGATTAAAACAGCAGCAGCCCACTTTGAGAGAACCCTAGACTTGAGGCTGAGCAGCCATTTTGTAGGATGAAAACAGGCAGTTTTTCAAAAGGATATCTGAGGTATATGTCTGTTGGTCTGTCATCATGGAGAGCTTCCAGCAGCCACAGTGTGCTTCAAGTTGCCTTAGAATGCACAAACTGTACGTATTTAGCACTTTTTCTTGAGCCGTGTTGTTACAATGAATTTTTTCTGCGTGAATGTTTTTCTGAAGCAATAGTGAATTCTGATTTTAAAAGAAAACAAAAGCACAACGATTCCAGGAGGGGATGACAGGAGTGTCTATTAAGAACTCTTGCTCTTCAGATTTTATCCCTCCTGTTGAGTGCATCTCTAACAAGGCTTCACAGCTTTTGGGAAACTTAACAGCTTTTCACATGCCCAAGCTGTAAACTGATTTCCTTGTGTATTGCCTCATTCAGCAAAGCACTTTCGTTTAAGGTGAAGTGTGAGCCTGTGCTTTTGGTGCTGAGGGCAGTGCAACCACCACCATATTTGAATCAAAGCAGCTCCTTGGTGATTTATGGAATCAGTGACAAAGCTCAAGGATAAATAATGCAATGCAAGGCAGTGTCACCTTTATTTCTAATAAAATTTCTGACCAAGAGATCTGTTCTGCCATAAAAATGTAGCGTTTTCAAAGATTTGATCACCACTACTTTGTAGTATGGTTTGAGGCTGCTGTTGGACTGCTAATAACAGCACAGTGACATTGGCTTTGCAACGGTGGATCAGAACGGTTCCGTGCTGTTGGAGTCTGAACCAATCCCCTCAGAGCTAGTGGGTGTGTTTCAAATCACAAAATGCTGGGCAATTTCCTTCCAAAGCTGAAAGAAACAAATCAAATTCCCAAATAACATTGCTGGAGAAGTAAAAAGTTATGCTGTCTGCAGGTATTTTTCTTGTTAAAATGCTAATGGTGAAATGGAAGCTTACAAAACCTTGTATTCTTCTGTATCATTCTCTATTGTACATCTGTTCTGTTAATTAGTTGGTTTTTAAACAGTATATTCTCTTATCCTCTTTCCATATTTGAAGGTCAGATTTCATTTTGAGCATATAGAAGGACTTCTTTGTAGGCAGTTCTGTAATTATAGATTTGCTTGTTATTTGATGATACACATTTTCCATTATGACTATTCTGTAAATTAAAGAGGTAAGGAATCTGATTATATATATAAGTAATCAGTGATTTATTTAAGTGGGATGGAAGCAATCGTGAAATGTGATGTGTAATAGGCAATATAGCACTTTGTGCTAGAACAGTGCATTTCTTTTTTTTTTTTTTAAAGGGTTAGGGTGAGTTCATCTAGCCCAGCCTTCTAAGTTTCTGAAAGTCCTTAAGTACTTTATAATGACTCTGCTTATGTTGGTACAAATTTAGAATTACAAAGAGACATACACAAGTGCAGATTTACTGAGAATCCCCCAGACAGCAATACTGAAGAGTCCCTTGCTGGAGTTACCCTTTTCCGAAATGTCCTGGGCTCTGCCTCTGTTACAGCGCTGAGCCGAGGACTGGGGAAACTATTGCTGTGGCAGGTGAGAGTCACTGTAGGGGAAGCCAGAAGAGTCCTTGTTGAATGAATAAAGACCACATTCATGTAAAAGCCACAAGATGTGCACTTCAAGGATGTTTTTTTCCTGTTATTGTGGTTTGTTGGGGTTTTTTTAGCTGGGTTGACTGACACATGTAGGCTTAAATCTCAGTTCTTGGTCAGAAGCCTGCATACTGAGCATGGATGAGTTCTGACTTATGGGCTAGAGATTCAAGCACACAAACATCTGTAATTTTCCTATAACTCTAACAGTCCAGAAGTTGGTGTCAGAGGTCTTTCCTCTTTGTGCTGCGTCTGGTTTTTCCTGTTGTGCTGCAGTAGCACACAGAAGGGAGAAAGAAAATAACAACCATCTTAAAACCAGCATTACCTCATGAAACCTTGTGGTACTCCTGAACAAAGTTGTGTTTCTAATGTGCTGATAGTAAATACCTGGGTGACCAGCCTGAACTGGTGTGTTGTGAAAGATGCGATCCGTTGCTTGGAGGCTGCTGAACTACGAGACATGCAACACTCGCCTTCTCCAGGTGTGGGACTACAGGAGGCAAATTAGATCTACCGGGTGATGTGAATATTTTTCAGCAGAATAGATATGTTTCAAAGTCTATGGTAGATGGAAAGCAGGATGCTAATTTGGCCTCTTGAAGTGGGGGAAATGGAGGCCAGAGAACTGGGCAAAAAACACCAGGAGGGGACAGAATGTAATAAGGATGCTGTCATAGGACATTGCAGAGCCGGGCAGGACTGGCCACAAGAAGTTCATGACCATTTCTGGAGCCTTCAGACAAGGCTGTGATCAAGCAGTACGAATAATGTCACTGTCTTGCTGGGTGTACTGGATGTTGTCATTTCTTCTGATTAGAGCTGGCTGTTGGAAAGTTTCCAAATGCTGAATTCTGTATTCACTTTAAAGCTCATTCTTTGTTAATCATTTGGCTGGCATGCTGGTCACTCACTTCACCACAAAAGGTTGTGGGGGGAACTGGGCTGCACTGATGTGATGTTAAATCTCTTCATCTGTGGGAACTCCTGATGGTTTTGACTTTGAGTGGGGCCTTGAACATCTGTTTTCTCCACCTTTGCAAAGCCAATGCTCAAAGGGAGCTGCTGGCTTCTGCACTGGAGGCTTTGTGTACTGGAGTAGTTCCTTACTCCTACTTCTCTTTCACAAATATAGACGTTCTTGCGAGGTGGAGTGCTTTAAATAATCACTGCCAAGTTGTAAATGTTTATTTGTTTTCTATTGTGGTATTTCTGACAGTCTATCTGTGATAATTTTGTTAATTGCCACTTGCAAGGAAGGAATCTACTTACCTTTTTCTCTCTACTTATTACACATGTATAAAAAATGTCATTTAGCTTTATGTGCATTTGCATGAAGCACTGCTGTTGCTTTGTAGGGGAATTAGCTCTAACTGCTTGACAGGAGAGTGTGTGTTTATATAACGTGTAGTATTCATGACTATAAATATATTTAAACATCAGAGCTGAGCTGCTGATAATGCAGAGCTCTCGTCAGGATTCAGCAGGCTGCTCTACAGCTTGTAGGTTGGATGTGAGCGACACTGCAGCCGAGCCATCTGGAACTGGCAGCTTTGGGGACCTTGGCTGCTGCAAGCAGGTAGGGTGGCGGTGTGCCTCTGGAGGAGGCAGTTCCCTGCCGCGTTCTCCCAGGTTTTTCACTAGTGTTAAGGGAGTCACATTGGCAAAAGCTGGAGGGATGGAGGACTTGGACCCAGCACCCCCTCTCCTCTTTACCCCACAGTCGTGAGTAGAGCAGTGGAGATGGTAAGCAATGCATATACAATTAACCTACTGCCTGTTTATCTTGAGGGAGCTTAGAGTTGACAGCAACAAGAAAAAGTGCAATTGTAAGCTTATTTACTACATTTGTTAACCATCTGGGATATAAAGCCTCTGAAGTGAAGGAGCTGTCAGATTTCATTCTAGTTAACCCTGTGGAAGCAAAAGACTTGATTTTAATTTCTTTCATCAGGCATTCAGTTTAGTAACAACCGTGGACAAATGCAGTACTGATAGAATTTTATTATTTTTTTTTCTTTTGGTATATCCCCATTGTCATAGGCACTGATTACTGACAGAGGGCACCAGTGGTCAGCTGGGCTCCTGATGGAGGACAGGGGAAGAGGTCATCAAAGGGTGAGGAACTCTCCCTTGACTCAAGCTGTCAGGTGCTGTGAAAGGTGAGGGACCCATAGCATGGACGCTGCTAAACGAGGAGAGATGCAACACTCTCCTTCTCCAGTTATGGGACTGCCGGCGGCAAATTAGATCTAGTGGGTGACATGGATGTTTTGCAGCAGAATAAATTTGTCTTAATGGCTGTTGTAGATGGGAAGTAAGATGCTAGTTTGGCCTCTTGAAATGGAGAAAATGAATACCAGAGGACTCAGCAAAGACACCAAGAGGGGGCAGAACATAACAAAGGTGCTGTAGCCTGCCCTGCAGAGTGTTGTGAGCTGTCCTTGAGTTTGCACAGGGACAGAACCACCAGGATTCATCTGCAGAGTTTCCTGAATAAGAATACAAGAAAAAAAAATACAATGTAGGAAGAACTGGCACAAATAATGACAGTTTAAGGTAGCAGAAATGTAAAAATGAATAACGTAATGGGGATGGGAAGCTTTGCTATATAGTACTGAAAAAACCTTGCTTTGCTTTTGGTTTGTAACTGTGGAAACTGGTCGGTCTGTGTTCTTCCTTGGCTTGCTTTTTTTTTTTTTTTTTAGTTTAACAGTTTAGAGCTATGCTAGCAAGGTTGAGAATTGGTGTTGCTTTCCCCCTGAACACTGGTGAACAGAAGTAACAAAATTAAGGAAGAGAAATTACTTGAAGAAGGAAAACCAAATAAGAGCAGCATCTCACAGCAGGGAGCCAAATTTTACACTGGAGCAACACTGGCTCCAATAGAGCAAATGTAGCTTAGAGAAGAAAATTATTTGTCCCTGGATTCCGAAGGAAATGGGGAGAAAAATGTTTCAGTGTGGATCAGAGGGGGAAAAGGCCGGTGTCAAGGACGGGACAGAAAACATGTCATGATAAAAAGCAGCTGTAGGAATTCCCTGCGAAGCAGGTTCTTTACTGTAGTAGGAATCTCTTTTGTGGTGTACACAGGCTTGGGCTTTGGCCCTAAGGTACGCCTGTTAGGTGCTGAATTACCTCTCAGGGATGTGTATGAGTTAGAAAAAGGTGTGGCTGCCCCCAGGAAAAATGAATAGTGGAAACTGTATCCCTTGTGGTGTGGGAGTTAAGTGTTCTGCACTACTGAGAATCGGGTTGCTTTGGTGCCAAAATAGGGATTTAGTTGCTTAAAATTAAGTCTCCCTGTGTCCCAGTTTCCCCATCTGTAAAATGTATTACAGCAATTTCAGCTAATCCTATTAAATTGTAGTACTAGTGTTTCACTATTAATATATCTACAAGGACATGCATCATGGTAACTTTGCCCCATGGTGACTAAAATGTCTGCAATAGGAGAGTATGAAATAATCAGAGCCTCTGGGACTCTGGAGCTTTCCTTTTTTAATTGGTTGACTAGAAAGAAATTATGCCAATTTTCTCCAAGTAAAGATCTGGTCCTCCATGAGGGAGGGAAAGCAACCTATTTTTCAGACTAGGATTTCTCTGCTTCCTCTCAACCCTGCTGGTTTAGGGTGACAAGTGAGCAGGATTTGGTGAGAAAGCTTTGTCTTCCCTTTGCCTGTTAAACTTGTGATTTTTTTTTTTTAATTTATTTTATTTTGTTTTATCTAACATCGTTCAAGGAAGGACTCAGGTGCCTTCCAAATGCAAAGACTGTGTAATGAAAAGACTTCCTGCTAGGCAAGGAAAAAGCTTCAGAGGTAATTATAGCTCCGTTTCTTCAGCATTTCATTCCATTTAGTGTTTTATTAAACCTCTCACCTGATCTTTGGTGTGTGTATGATAAAAGGAAGTTTGTAGTGCAGCCACCTCTGATAGATGATATAATCCTTTTAGCAGGCAGGATGTAAAATAGGTCCCATAACACATCAGGATTTCCTCAGAAATCTCTGGCAAGGCTAATTATTTTTTTCCTAGCCACTGAGCAATCACTAACTTTCCCACAGTTGCTAAGTGCTTCTGACCTTCGGTGTTCCTTCTGTACTCATGCGGAGATTGCACCTAGAGTCTCAAGGACACAGCACCTGGGTTACTGTTTCAAAACAGAGCTTCCCATGAAGGACACAATTTTTGACTGAGGCAGTTTCTCCTTGCTCAGTGCATTCTCTGAAGACAGTAGCATAAGGTGTTTTGTTGCTATAAGAAAAAATAAAATGCTTGTGTTCTTCAGAGTCCATTATATTAATAGAAATCATTAATACCCTGTTGATTGTAGTGGTAGTGCACTACACTACATCCAAAATATCACTGTTGGAAGGATTGTGGAGGAAGGTTATAGCACAAGTTTGAAAGTAAGTGCTTAGAGCATGCTGCTTGAATAAATCACTGGCCAAAAGAGGAGGCAGTGTGACCTGGAGAACTAGGTCCCAAATCCTAGTTCAGCATCCCAGACTGGTACTGAAGCCACCGTAAGAGACTGCAGCCTACCTGCTTTATAACCTGAACTTGTCAACCTGATCATCTGTCAGTGGTCCATGTTTCAGAAGGGCTGGGGAGGCGAGCAGGCATCAAGAGCCTGGTGGTTGGTATTTGGTTCTGCTGGTGGAGCACGGGCAAGTCTTCTTGCCCCTCTCTGCCTCTTCTGCGCAGCCACTTTCATTTTCCTCTGTTTAGGAGCTAAGATTTAATTTGGGGAAGTGTTCAGCAATGTGTGGTAACGTTTGCAATGTCCAGATTTTTTTCTGGTTATCCTAAATATCTTCAGCTCTCCTGACTGCTTATGGTAATGCTGAAGATTAAGGTCTCTAGAAACATTTAAAATCAGAACTCTCTTGCAAAAATGCGACCCTCAACCTTCTTGAAGTATTCTTTGTTTAATAAAATTAATTTGCATTTAGATATCTTTGCTGTAATTACTTTATGTACAAGGGCGAAATCTAATTGTGATGGGCAGGTGCTGAGAGCTTAAGACTCAGGTCATATGTAATTTGGAAATGAATATTCTACCTCTTAATCTTCATAAGTTAAATATTACTTGTGGTAGTGCTTTATTTGAAACCAGTTTCACCAGAGGCGAGTTCAAAACCATTCCCTCTGAACGAGGAGTTCCTGCAACTTGAAGCTTGCTCTCTGTTTAATGTTCTTCTACTTCAAACACTAGTTACTACCAGCTTCACTCTTTTCTCTCAGCATCTCCAGAAGACAGGTGATGGCCTAGAGCAAAACAGTTGGGGTTCCCAGCACTGCACATAGGTCTGGGAACCTCAGGATTCCTTGTGAATGGGAAGCCAAGACTTGAAAAAACGCATTCTCCTTTTAAATGTTATTGTCAAGTGTCTGGCTGTACCATTTAAATAAATAATCACCAGAGCCACATTTCCGTTCAGTTGACAGCCTGTTTCTTATCTCAGTAGTTTTTATGGTTCCCCAACCAGAGCTCAATATACCACATATGCAAAATAATTACAATGAACCAAAGTGTTTGCTTTCTTTGAGGGGTACATTTTTCAAATATTCCCTAGGAGGGAGTTTTACCTAACCCAGTAACTTTCAGCACTGTTATAGCTGTAACTGAAACTGTAATGATGCAATTAAATATTAAATCATCAATCAGATGCTCTGTGCTGCTGTTTAGTTAGATCAGGAAGATGCAAACTAAAAAAAAACAAAAACAATAAAACCAAAACAAACAAGCAAACAAAACAAGCAAAGCAGATGACAGGTCAATGCATGTTTCTTACTGTTTTGCCAGAATAAAAGTGGAGGAGGCCTCAAGTGAGTTTATTGCCCCCAAACATGGGACTATAACAAGGGAAAATACAAAACCATCAGCAACTGCAGTGCCTAGCACAATACAGTTAACTTCCCGAAGTGAAGACTGTAAGCATTGCCTTGTCTCACTCAAATAATGCATATTTTTTGTAAAACCTTTTTCTGATGCAGTGGGGAACAACTTTACAGGTGGGAAGCTGTAGCACAGACATTAAATGACTTTCTGAGATTTGTACAGGAAACTGGAGCACAACTGGAATTCAGAATCACATCTCAACTTCTAGAGGCTTTCTAGAAACTGGATTATTTCTCTGTTGTGGTCACTATAATATTTTGTGATAGTTGGTGCTCCAGAAAACTATTTCAAAGGCATGTCTGGGATCCCTGCTAAGAAGATACTATATCAATGTTATAGTAAACGCCCAAATTATATTTCCCATCTAGCTATGGAGTAGGCTGGTTCATGAAATGAAGCTATTTTATATATTCTAGAATACCTCTTATTTATAACCTGGGGTTTTTTCCCTAATTATAGGAGGGTAAAGCTGGAGGAGATTCTCCAAAGTATGGCACCATTCCTTACTATTTTTAAGGCCTTTATATTGCTGGAATAGCACAGTAAAGCTCCTGCGTAATGAAATCCTGAGTCACTCAAACTATGATATTACTTTTACCAGAGGTAATTTTTAAAAGTGCAGATATACTCAGTAGGGCATGATCCTTGTAGCTAATGAGATCTTTCCTTTTCTTTGCATTTACCTGGAGTTTTGCATTTCAGAGACACTTCTATGAGCTCTCTGTAGAGACCTGCTTTACAAGCTTTTACACTGGTGACACACAGGCTGAGGTCTACCCCTTTATCTCTGACAAAATTTTCGTTTCATTATTATTTGTCATGTCTTTTCTTTAATTCTTCAACTGAAAGTCCACGTTCTGCTCTTTTTTTAGTAGAAATTTAACTGTTGTGATCTGAAATTTTGTCCTCTTGTCTTATTTTTGTGAGTGCTTGAACTCCCATTGCATTAGAAATGGGGTGGAATCAATGAAGGCTTCCTTCTCCCCACCCGTCTCTTTGGTAGTTTGTGTACAGTAGCTGCTTGCAGCTGGATACTCCAGTGGTTGCTTCATTTCAGAGGCTCTTTGACTATCCATTCATAACCGAGAAGCCAGTGTTTTGCCATAACAGCAGGAAAGTGTGTATATTGTGATATCAAAATTGCATATGCTAGAAAGTGCGTACATCCTGGACATTCATTCTGTATACTGGAGCTTATTTCTGTCCACTTCTCTTGGACTGTGACTCATTTTTTTTGAAATCTAAGCATTTAATTGACGTGATGGGTAGGTATGTGTGACCTGTTACTGCTTTCAAGGCCATTGAAAGTTAAACTAGATCACTCGAAGGTATTTTAGCAAAGATTTGTTGAAGTCAAAAGAGGAGTGACAAATAAAACAAATGATAATCAGGCCCTAAAAGGTGATCCAACCTGTTGGAGTGTTCTGGCTGGTCCACAGGAATGGTGTTTTTGTTTTCCTACTTGGTCGAGTCAAAGCAAAGCAGGCTCTGCAGGGATGCTGAAATGGCTTGCAGCAATGTTTTCTGTAATATGAATCCAAATAAGTGAACAGACAAAGCTTTCCATAAGGGTAGCAGCTCAAGGGAAAGGATCCCTGCCTCAGATGCCTTAGATAGATTTTTACAGCAGGGGGATTTCTGGGGAAGAGCAAAGCAGCAGAGCGGTACAGTCTCTGGTCCTGGCGCGGTCTCGTTCGGAGTTCACGTAGGCAGGAGTTGTTAGAGCCTGCTGCACAAATGCTTCTCCACTGCCAAATCCCAGCAAAGGGTGCCCAGTGACGGAGAGGTACGTGACAGAGGGAAGATGTGGTAACTAAAGCACGGCACTTTACCCAGTGATGTAGTACAGGCTTTTTCTGTGTTTTTTTTTTCTACATAGGCTATAGGCTTCTCCTGTATTCCTTTAGTGCTATGACTGGGGGACAAAGCCTCTCAGCATTAGGTTGCAAAGATTCAAATCTGTCATATTAGCATTTGACTCTTTTGGATGCTTTGGGAGTACCTAAGTAACTAGCTCCAAAACCTGGGGAACTTTAACAGAGTACTTTCATGGGTCAAATCAGTGTTGGATGATACTGCCAATCATTCAAAATGTCTCTTTTTTCCAGAGACAACCTTTTTATACATAAGTGCACTATGTAACTATGTGCCTGAGGTAGATCCTGTGCTTGCTGTATCAAGGCTTTGTTACAGAAGTAATTGAGAAATACTGGTAACCAGACCTCACTGTAAATGAAAATCGTTTCCCATCTGTACACTCCTACACCCTGCCCTGTCTTTGGTCTGGAGCACCGTGCTACGGTCATTAAGAATGAACTGCAGGTGTTAGAGAAATTGGAAGCTCATAAGAAGGAAATAGTTTATCCGTATGGTTTCAGCAGCTACTGGTGTCAAAAAACAATTCTTCGCATCATCTTTCAGGGGAGAGGGCAAGTAGCTCTCCTGAGTCTCTCGGCTAATTTTGGGCTCCTTCAGTTAAAAGCAAGGTGTCAGTGGGAAGTTGTGTTTCCTCAGTTGTGTGCCAGGTGTTGTAACTTCCTTTTGTCTTTGTTCTTGCAACCAGTAAAAAACCAGATAACTATTTTTTATTGCTTACTTCACTGGATAACCTAGGACAGATACCCTAAAACATTGAGCAAAGATGATAATAACGCATAGCATTTCCCCAGCATGTTTTTATCTTCAAAATGCTTTGCAGGCAGCAATTAAAAGTAACAAGTGAACATCATAACTGCCGATTAGTCCCCTGCAAAGTGCTGGGTAAGTGGTCGCCTCATGTCTGACTGCGTCACCGTGTCGACAGGTGTCAGCCAAGTGCCACCACATGAGCTGTCCAGAGCAAAGCTGCAGCTGCACATTTTTCAACTCCCTTGCAAGGCAGAGGGCGATTATTTCAGATGGGGAAAACGTCAGCCTTCTGGATGCTAATTGAGCTTGATAACTGGGCTTCAATGACATAAAATTGAGAGATGTGGGAAAAACTGAGTGCTGCTGTGCAAATTGCTGCAAATGGTGTTAGGGCTGGCTGGTGAGAGCATGTTAGTGCAAGCTGAGCCGGGCTGCATTCCTCTTCTGCTCTAAATGTGTTTGCACTTCTGCGTTGACAAGGAGCACACTGAGGGTGTTCGCAGGTGACTGACTCGCTTTCCACAGCCTTGGGTATAAGGCAACACCAATGCTGTATCTGATGGTATCTGCACTTCCATGACTAACTGGTTTCTGGTAATGACGCTGGCTTGGTTATTAGTCTGTTGACTTGAGCATAGCAGGCATCTCCTTGGGCTTCTGTAGGTATGAAGATAGGAGCAGGCCTCTGTTACATCAGCCTAGTCTCAGACTGTAATAGATACGAGGGTATTATCTGTGCAATCAGATAGCGGAAATAATGGGATTTAACTCTCCTTATATGTTACAGACATCATGTCACCAAGTTTGATTCAAGCAGCTTGAAGGGCAGCGCATGTCTCAGCATGATGATTTTGACATGCGCTGCATCTCTGGGGAGAGAGTGCATCTGTTTTCTGTGGCTTTCATGTTGACCCTGTCATAATCAATAAGAATAGCTGATTGTATAGAAATTACTTGTGCAGAGGACATGGATATCCACTTCTTGTAGTGTACCCTCAAGGCATTAAACTAACTTCCTTCAGTTTCCCAAACCTCAAATAGTTTTTATCATTGTTGGGTAAAGGGGAAGAGTTTGGGTTTTGTGGTTTGTTTGTTAATAGTTTTAATCATGTATAAAACAACTAATAACCCTTTCACAAACATTTTTTAAACATAGATGCAAATTACCAGTTAAACTATACATATAGATAGTAACAGGAAGATTAGAAGGTAATGGGAGCAAAACGGAGACCTTCTGAGTGAGACTATAAATATGTTCTATAGAAATGTGTAATTTTGAGTTGCGATAGAAAAATCCTAACTGTGGGTTTGAATATCTAAACACTACAAAGGAATGTTCTATCTAATCTGAATTTTCTACCAAAAATCTGAAGAAAGACCTTTTCTTCTCTATATTTCAATTTGCAGAATGAACACATGCACCACCACCCCCCCTTGTCCACCCCCAAACTATCGATTCTGTGCCTCCCTCCAGCTCTCAGGACCACTCCCTTCCTAGAGCACTTAGTGAGTAATTCTTTCAATGTATCTTGGTAATGGACCATTATTCTGAAACCTTCAGCGCTGGGAAAGAAATACATCCTTGTGCAGTGGGCTAGCTCAAGACTGATGTGCCTCTTAAATTCTGAAAATAGGTCTCAAGTGTGCTATCCTTCTGTCCAGCAGGGAATTTCAATTCCCAAAGCACAAACTCCTCCTATCTGATACACGGATGTTATTGGAAAGCAGAAGTCCATCCTACTTGTGACTCTTTGGTTGCATTTATCACTGTTTAGGCTAACAGAGCTTATCCAACCCCCTAGCTGAGGTCTCAACTCAGATGCTGTTTTGCAGTCAGCCTGTGATCATACGCCTACAGATTCTGCATGTGTTAAGAGTGGAGATGGATCATAGAGCCCCAAAGTAATGCCTCAAATAGTTTGCGCAGGCTGACTTTGGATTTCACACTAACTGGCATAGTCCTTGGAGAATCATTTGGGGCAAAAGGACAGAACAGGAAAAAAAAAAAACCCCAACAAACCAAAACTCAAAAATCTGTCGTGGTATGGTCCCATGCTGTCTCATGGGAGAGAGCCTGTCATCTGCATTCAAATTTATTTGTGAACAAAATGTAGTTTGTTCCAGGCTGGAGCACATGAACATTTTTTCGTGCAAGCTGGACAACTGGGGGACCTGAGCACTGGAGTGAAGTAGAGAGCAGCTGTATGGACATGCCATGATATTCTTGCAGCTGTGACTAAGTGTTAAGTTCAGTTTATGGCTTCCAACTGCAGCATGTTGGAATCATCCACACTTAGCTTTTTATGCATGCAATACCGTTTACACCTGGCAGTCCAAGTCCAGGAATCTCATAGTTTATTGAAGAAAATTAGACAGCGGAACATTCAACTCAATTTATGTCATGTTCGTTAATGGTGGCAAACTAAAAGTATGTATTTAGGCTTGATCAGGATTCAGTGTTATTGAGCTTGCCTGTCTCTTCTTAAACACTGCTATGGTTAAAAACCTGTTAAAAGGATACCTGACAGTCTGTGGCTATTTGGTATTTGTACTGTTCATATAGTAATAGAACTCCATTCTTGAAAAGCATTTGTTTTCAAATTGCCCCATAATGACCTTCTGTTGAGGTAATAACATATTTGGACAGCACAAAATTTTGAAACATCTCTCTGAATTGTAGCATAACATTCTTGAATATTGCAAGAGGAATATTAGCACGGGCCAAGGCTACCAATTTCTGTTATGATTGAACAACCTGAGAAGTTGCTGCTGAATCAGGATTCCCGGGAGGTGCGGGGTAGATTTGCCTCTGTTGATGTGTTGCAGTCTCTTAAGAGTCTGCAATTAATTTCCACTGGTACTTTATTGCTGCAGGTATCTTCCTGAACTGAAACATTTGCGTGGAATTCTATGGCCTTTGTTCAGGAGTTGTTCTGCCTTTTGTGTAGGCCGGGTTTTGTTGTACATTTCTCTGTGTGTTCAGAGGAATAATTTCAGTTTAGAACTCCTTCAGAAGTACTACCAGCATAATCTTTATAAAGCAATCCCATTGAATATAGATGGATTATTCCTATATCCTAGTATTTGTGGAATCTACAACTCTTTAGAAAAGGCCCAGGAGTATTGTGACTCTGGTACTGTCAAAATGCAGCTGCTCTGGATGCAATACACAAAGTGCGTTCATCCTTCCATCCCTTTTCCTTCCCAGCCTCCAGTCAAGGAAGCTAAATCAAGCTAGTGAATTAAGCTGGGAGGACTGGTGCTGGTTTTGTTTTGGTTTTTTTTTTACAGTGCTGTTGCTTTCAAAGGGAAGCAGTTGCTTTTTACTCTCCCATGTCTCTGGGGAGCTAAAATGTCACTGTTGTGCTGGAAGGGCTTGCCTTGCGAAACAGTTGTCCGAGGGCTCATGAGGCCATCACTGCCTCTATTCTGCAGTTCTTTGGAAGGGACATCATTCATGTCAGGAGACTCCTCGTAGTCCGTCTCCCTGACACAGGCTAGCAGTGGGCTCCCTGTTATAAGACCATACCGGGTTCAGTAAGCATCGTTCCCCCCCGAACATCTGCCCATGATGTGGCACAAACACTGTATGGGGATTCATTGGCAAATGAACTGACACTGTGATCAGCTCTCCCTTGCTTGTGACCACATCGCTTGGCCTTTGCAGTGGATGTAAGAGACACATCGGCTGTTAGAACGGCATGCTACAATTATTGTAAACAGGCCTGCTAACAAGTGTTTGCATTCTGTCTTCTGACTATGTAGCTATCTAGGCTCTATGAGAGCCAATATATCGCAATATTATAGCTCTGCTCTGTGTTCTGAAGCTGTGCTGTGTGACACTAGTCAGTTCCCTGTCAAAGCGCCTAAAGAGAACAGGGGGAGAGAGGAATGCAGATTGGAAATCATTTTGGAGCCAAGAAAATAGAGAGTGAGACTTTTCATGCATTTCGTAATTTAGTCTGTGCTGCTCTTTTTTTTTTTTTTCAACTGCTATGATATTTTTGTTTTAATAACATGTTTAGTCCATACTCTACTATTCAAAACCTTAAACTCAGGCTGTGTGGCTCCCATTCAGCAGCATAATAGTCTTCCTGGCTGAATAAGCATTACACTGTAACTCAGTTACAGGAGCCAAGGCTTGTGGAAAATGTGCTTTAAAATATACTTTTAGTAAGTTGTGAACTGTCTAAACTTCATGCACATTTTGAATTGTGGATACTGCAAAAAATGAGGATAACAAGTGATCACACACCATGGTGGAAAGGTTGGAGGCAAGCAATTATGAGCAACATAAATTTTTCTAAAAACCTAATTTTTCTAATGGAAAGTGCTTCATGGTAATTTGGCTGTACAAAGTGTATGGGGGGCCTGGTCATGCTGTGCTGGCAAAGTGTGATAAAGGACTTGGATTATTTTTTGCATTCAGTGTGGGAATAATCTTAATAAAACTCAAGAAAGCATTTTGCAAATATTAAATTAGAAATTATCAAAATACTCCTTTCAAGAAGGAAATGATTACTGCCTCAGGACATAGCTGGGTTAAATAACTTGTCCAAAGCCAGTGAAAAAACCAAGGGTGAGACCAGATTCATTATTGCAAGATAAAAAAGCAAATGTTTAGACTTGCAGTTGAGTTCCTAGCCCTAAACTCCTATGCTGTTTAGAAGGCTTTGGGCTTGATGGTGGCTTCATCCACAGGACACACATCTTCAGGAAAGGTCATAAAGATGATGACAGCCCAGTTGTTGGGGGAATGGAAGTGCCAGTGCAAAGCAGAATATGCTGCTGTGTTGTTTTATGGCAAGGAACTAATCTGAGCAGAAAATCTTAATGTAGACAAAGCACTGGTGTAAGCTCTGCCATACCAAAAGTAGATGGTCTCAATCCCATTTCTGCAGTCCAGCTCCTACAGCTGCGTTGTGGTGCAGAAGCAGAACTGCTTCTCCTTTAGGATTTACAGCACGAGATCTGGTGAGAGTGGGTAACCACAGGGATTTGACTTTTTTGGCAGCAAAGATACAGGGAGGCTTTCCTGTCTCTTGGGGAGGCTCAGCGGTAGCAGTGGGTATAAATTAGTAGGTTATGAGAGTCTGTTACAAAGCTGTCCAATGTTAATCTCATTGGATGTATCTGTATTTAGAATTAATTGTGTTTCTGCTGATACAGGCTCACATAGGAACTATGTTTGTGTACCTCCTCATTTGCATGTTAATGGGGTTCTCCAGGGCTTTTCCTTGATCTTTAACAATAGGAAAGCCTGGCTAATTGAAATTTATTTGAAAAGGGTTTATTTGCCTCTTGGGCTAGGGACAATAGACTGTAACAGCTGAGGAAGGCTGTGATGCTCGTGTTAGCAAGTTAGATTTTAATACCTGAGTTTACCCACACTGGCAGGATAAATTAAGAAAGGAGGTGTAGAGTTTACACTGATCCTTCTCATGGTAACCACCCTAAATTGGTTTTGATCCAGCCTATTCATGTAGTGGCTGCTTCACAGCAGATGTGGTGGGAACTCTGATTTTTAGTGGAGTAAAGAACCTTCATGTAAAGCTTTCCATGTAACACAGTTGTACACTTCTAACAGATGAATCTGGTTCAAGAATGTAGCAACGGCAGTCCACCAAGATCTGTCCCAACTACTACCACTAACACTCATTAAAAAATTATACCTGAAGATCTGAACTGTCCTTAAATGCTGTGCATTGAATCCTGGCTTTTATTCTAACATCTTCTCTAAACCTCTTATTCCACTGTAAATGGTACAAGACGTTTCTATCTCAGATCTTTGTGGAGTCTTGCATACGGCCCCTTGCTCTCAAGATGACTCCTGTCCAGAAATGCTGGAGTGTTGGTGAAGCATGATGGTTGCAGCAGATCAGCGTACTCTGAGAATTACCTCTAGGCTGGGAATGTTGTGATGGCTCAATTTATCAGCTGCCCCCTTTGCCAGTATCATCAGTCAAGCTGGAGCTTGGAGGTCAGGATTTCAGTGTGGAAATAACATTCTGGGAGAATGATGATGATAATTTGAGTTGTGTATTTTCACTCCTTATCCTCTGTGGCCTGTTCTCAGCTAACTGTATGAGAGCTGTTCTGATATGCACCTTCTGGGGTCCTATGCTTTTAACCAAAAATGTGGTTTCTTTCTGTCTAGTTAGGCACGAAAAAATACTGCAGGGGCTGATTAACACTTCACTAATCTCTGTATTTTAGAACCTGCCTATGATTTGGTGGTCTCAGTCCATCTCTTTGCAAATACTTAATTGCTGGGTCTTATAATGGAGGTTTTTGATTATGAAGAGTTCATTGTAAGGCAGATAGCATATTTCCTAGCACAGAACAGAGTATAATCACAGCCGAAGCGCAGCTGTCAAAGTAAAATGAACACAAAGTGCAGCTATTGCTTTAATTGTGTTTACATACTCGTTGCATATTTCATATACAGAATGACAAATAAGCAGACAAGGAAGTAAATGCCCACTGGTGACCAGATTTATTTGACTTTAGTGAGTTTATTGCTATCTGCCTCTGAGGGCAGCTCTTCTTAACCAAAGTACATAGTGGTCCTCAATAAAAAAAAAAAAAAAAACGAAAAAAGGCAGGTTCTGACATTGCCTGGACTGACCATACACTCCAACATAGCTAGCTATGGTGCTTCATTCTCAACAGCTATTTCTTTCTTTTTGGCAATATATCACTGCAAATTTTCAGTCAATCTTTGTAAAAAAAAATATAACGGAGGAAGCTCAGTCTTGCTGTAATTGACGGCAGCAATAGCAAAGTAAGGCAAAGAGAAAGTGTTAAACGTTCCTCGTGTGTAAATCCACTGTACCATGTAAGCAAAGCTGACTCTCTAGCAATGAAATACAAAATACTGTTCTGAGAGGGACTTTTTTCTTCTTTGCTTGTCTCTGCATCTGTTTGGTGAGTGTTTTTACTGTTGACTAGAAATGACGTTGAAGTAAGCAGCAGATGTGCATCCTGAAATATACTGAGATACTCTTAAATCAATCTTTGTTTTCAAAGTCTTTTGGAAAGTGGAGAGAGAAATAGAATATTAATAGCCAAACTGGTTGGTAAACTCTGCAAGCACTTTAGAAGTACCCTTCAAAGAAAGAATGTAGTAAACTTTAAATTGGCCCTAAGGGAGCTGTGCAGGACCATCATCAAATAGAGCATTTAAATGAAAGTGTCAGGAGTATTTTATTTTTTTTTAATACCAGCTGGAACTTGGAAACAGTTCAGAATGGATAAACCTTGCTGGGTGGAACTGTACCATGTACTGCAACTTCTCATTTTTGTTGCTGTTATCTCTGTGGGTTTAAGCTGATGGCCTTTTATGTGCTGGAGCTTAAAGCTTATAGGCCCTAAAGGATCGACGTGAGAGAGAGTTTTAATGGTTGCAGTGGTGAGTTACCATGCTTTACTGGGAGCATTCTGTTTCCTAGCATCTCCCATACATGATTTCTAGTTTTGACTCCCACCTTGCCCCTTAAAGCCTTTACTTATCTTCCACCTTATTGTTTCCTCGTTCAAGTGCTTTTTTGTTTACTTGCATGCTTCAGAAGTTTATCACAAATTTTCAGAGCTTTCTTGGCTCTCTTCTAATTCTTTTTTGAAATCTGTTGCTATGATGTTTTGTAAAACCTAGCACTTAGGAAGCCACTAGACTGTGTCAATCCTGTATCCATCATGCTGACTAAGGATTTGTCTGCCCTGCATGGGGGAGTGTGGTGTAGAGACTTCCAAGCCTCTGTTAATGCGAGGAGCTGTGAGTGTTCTCACAAAGCGTAGCAGCATCACACAAATGAATTTAGGTCCAGTCACCGTCTGCCTGCTGTGTTGCAACTAGTAGGCCCTGGCTTTCTGCTGTGTGCTGGTATTTCTTGGAGTAGCAGCTCTACTGTGGGATCTAGATTGCTGTTCATATATTTTCATGATATCTTGGCTTGCACGGAAAGCTTTTGCTCTGTTTGTCCAGCACATAACAGGAAATTTGATCCTGCTTTATGGCTGGAGGTTTGGGGAAGCACAACAAGTGAGGCAGTTCTTTGGCTTCCCTGTCAACCCTGACTCAGGTTCTGGACGTTGGAAGCTACTGATGTGGAGTGTCTGTAAGATCTTAAGGTTCAACTTCAGCATTTAGTTAATCATATGCTTTATGATGTTAATTCCTATTTTTAAAAAGGAAGACTGCAAAGAAAACATTTCCCTCTACCACAGAGTTTTAATTAAATATTGGAGGGGGAAAAAACATGGACTAAACTGTTTCTGCTTGCCTAGAATAATGGATCTGGAAGCTGAAATGAGTCTGTTTTTTCTTGTCTTGGTATATTAAGAATAAATGGAGGATCGAAAGCAACAAGAGTCCTTCATACAAGCATTTCAAAAGCCTCAAAAGAGAATTTTCAAAGGTATATCCTACTACAAATATTACCTTAAGTGTTTGTGCATCTATTGCAACAGTTGATTTTTAATGTATGTTACGAGTTCCATCTATTAAGCAGTGGTTATTATGCATTTTTGCACATGGCAGACAGTGGAATAGAAAGTTTGACAGGCTTGCTGTGACTGATTAAATCCTTTTTCTACTTTCGTTAGAGTTCTCAATCTCACCTGGAAAATCTCATCCCACACCCTTGATGTGATTTTTAAATGGCACTTATGCTGTGCATATGAAACACAGTAACTTCTGTAAGCTCTGTATTTAATAGTGAGACTGAGTTAGTTCCTAGGAATGGTAATGAAATGCCTAAGAGAAGCATCCAACACTGTCAGAGATCCTCGGTGGTGGCTCTGCTCACTTTTTTGGCATTCACATGAGAAGCAAACGCTGCTATTTCAGCAGGACTGTGAAATGGAAGAGACATCTTTTTCCAAAGCTGTTTCGTGGTCATGTATGCATGGATCAGCTCTTCTGGGTCAAGTTCCTATAATTTGGTTTAATGAATATGAAGAGCTGCAGGGCTTGTTTAGTAATAACTGCTATGGGGATGCTTGCTTCTGCAGTGATGTCTGATGAGGAATCTGCACTGGGAAAGCCAGCCTTAAATCTAAGAGGTGAGAGAGGAACTTGCTGGGTGAAAGTGGCAGCTCCCAGGCCTCTGGACAGCTTTCTGCATTCATCACCTCCACTCCTTTAGCTCTTATCTCTGTGGAAAGACAAGACTGCCCCAACAGTACCAGGAACTGAGGCTCCTCAAGAATGAACAATGATTTATTGAACTTTAATGCTCTACTGAAAAATACTCTTAGACAACTTTAAATGAAGTCACTTTTAAAAAATATTTATCTGAAAATTCACTGTATTTCTGTATTACCAAGGGGAACACTTCAACAAAAGATCTGTAATCCCAGTGCTGGGATAGCAGTAACAGTTCAGGATTGATGTATGTGCTTCAATGCTGATTCCTGGATTTTGAGACACCCACCTTCAGGATCTTAAGGACAGATGTTTGCAGAAAAGAGTCTAGATCATGAGGGTATTTTTTAATGGAAATGTGCGTGGAGCAGAATACACTGCTCTGGCAATAGTCTACAAATTCATATTAGTTTTTCTTAATGTCTTCTTTGGAAATCTTCACCTTTTAGATACCCTCCCCAAAATCAGAGTGTTTTGTTTTTCATGTTGCCGTTTTCCCTTTTTCCCTTGAAACAACTTTTTTTGCCTTGAAATATGCATTCAGTGTTTTGTTGGGTGTTTTTTTTTTTTAATATTGATGATGTCAACTTTTTAAAGTTTTCCCCACGTTTTCAGCATACCCACAATTTAAATTCATTTCAGACTGCAACCAATTGAGGGTGGCGAGGAAGCAAAAATAAGAATTCAAAGCAGCTGTCATTCACCCAAGTTTATCTGCAACTCCACTCAAAATGAAAGCGCAATCAAAATCTGAGACAAATGACAGGAGTCCATGGGACAACCAGAAAACAATCAGTCTCTGGGGAAACACTGCAAAGAAGATGCCAGCAGCTTTACGTACATATGGTGACAAACCCTCATCCTTTTGTCAACTGGTGAAGCTCCACTGATTTCCCAGAATGTGGCCAGGTACCTGCTGCTGAAACGCAAAGACTTTTGAGTGGCTGTGACAGGGAATCTGCACATGAAAAGTCTGTGTCCTCAGCCTCCCAGTTTCTGTATCCCTCCCTAAAGGCATCTGCTCAAATTTTATCTAGGACATGTTTTGATTGCATGGGAGCTGCTGTGTTTTCAGGTGTTTCAGCCTCCTGGATGTAGAGGAAGGGGCTTGTTTCCTCCCTCAGCAAAG
The DNA here is from genome assembly GCA_033124195.1 of Coracias cyanogaster. Lineage (NCBI taxonomy): Eukaryota > Metazoa > Chordata > Aves > Coraciiformes > Coraciidae > Coracias > Coracias cyanogaster. The sequence continues at coordinate 36,172 of JAVSBS010023308.1, forward strand.
GCTAGGTGCGGGGGGTCAAAGCCTATTTTCAGATACTTTTTTTTTTTTAATACAGAAATTCTGTTAGCTCCAAATGACTTATGAAGGTAGTTGTAGTGTGTTTGTCATTGCAGTGTCTAAGTAGTAGATGAAGTCAGGATTTGGCTGTGTTCTTATTACAACAAAAGCTGTAGAATCTAGAGAAAAGAACTAGAAATATGTTATCTTCTCATTTTGCAGCTGAGTATTGCAGGTGGAAAATTTACTTTTCCCACCCTCTCCTGAAGGACCTACTGGAGACTTTTTTTAACTGAGGAACTGCATCTGACTGTTTTAACTTCTGTATATTTAGCTGGCTTTGACAAGACTTTTTGTTACTGATTCAAAGGTCAGTTGTTCCTCCCCCCCTCCCCTGACAACATGCTTGAATAAAATGTAAACCTCTGTGAGCTGTAAAACTTTGAAGGAGGAGAAAATGCAGATGTTCTGTTTATTTCCAGTAGTTTTAAACTCCTGTTCTGGGAGGCAGGCAAACACGGCAGTGTGCAAAATGTGCCTAAAGCAACAGTTCTTTCATTTCCCTGCATGATGCCCGTAAGAAGAATTATTAAACATGATTTTCACAAGGCAGGCATTTGTTTTTAAAATCAGGATAGGAAGATAGGCTGGGGCTTAAGAGATTTATATGTTGTTGCTGCTTTTATAATTGTTTCTGTAAATGGATGTGAGAGTTGAATCACTTAGCATCATTTGCTGGAAAAAAGCAACAAATTTTGAACTGAGCTTGTTTTCATAGCTAGGCGAGTGATCTGTTATTCCTGAGAACACCTTGGTGTTAAGGTATATTGCTGCCATTTCCATGTGAAAGAGAAAAGATATACACAAACAATAGCTCGTGTTGTCAAAACTCTAGTATGTCTGAATGTCTTCAAAAATGTGCATTCTCCATTTCTGGGTAAGAATTTTATTCACAAAGGCTGTTCAGGTCCTCGGCTCTTACTAATTTTGCCAGCTCAGTTGATATCACTGGTGCTAATTTGCCTGGCACCCTGTGAAAATCAGGATCCTGGATGTTTGTACTTGAAAGACTGGAACTTTTTGCTGAATTGTTTTTGTAATCTGAAGTGTGTGTGTCTGTACATACTCAACTGCAACTCTTAGCTCTGCTGTTTTACTGCCTCCTTTCACTTATATTTCTATACGTATGATATGTTATTATGTATACATGTCTATAAGCTTATATGTATACACACATATGTTAAAAAACAAACTACTGGAAAAGAGAGAACTGCTGGAATTCCGTGCTTCCACCACTGAGTAAAGGCCATTGCCTTCTCCATCAGTTAGAATTTTCTCCAGAAATGGGCTTGTAGATTCAAACTTCTGCATTCAGGAGGAGTTTGAATTAAGGCCAACTAAGACCACCTTCAACTTCCATCCTAGTTTGCAAGTATTTGTTCACATTAGGTTTTAACAGTCCTGAGGAGCGGCTACAGGAAATTGCAGTTACAGGTGCAGGTTACGAGTGACCTGGCAGTGCCAGGTTTCCTTCTTTGCCAGCTTTTAGGAGCAGCAATCTGCTCCCCCGGCCAGGGAGCAGGCCAGGAGAGCAGGCTGGAGCTCATTTACCCCCGGTTTGGCTGTGTGAGGAGCCATGTCCAGGAATGTTCTCATCTCGTATCACTGCTGCAGGTGACAATGCAGCTGATGCTTGTGCAGCACTGAAATGGCAGCGTAAATCAGATGTGGAGCACAGCATGCCGAGAGCAGAGCCGAGGCACCTCTGTACATGGCATTTGTATTTACCAGTGTGGAACACGGTTTTTGCAGTGCCAAGACTGTTTGATTGTGTGCCTTTTAAATTGGCCATGATCTGGGCTGGCAGTGTGGTTTCTCTTAGGAGCCCATGCAGAAGTTGATCAGACCTTTGTCAGATTCTTAAATAAGGTTTCTTATCTAAATATTTAAAATTGAAATTAAAGGTCAAATTTTACTTCCAATACAGAGTTAAACCTTACTTTATAGACATCTACCACAGTCAATGCCATTAGTTTCGCATGTAAAGATAAATAGAAATTTTAAATAATTAACAGTAGGATTTATTCACATTTCTCCCTGTGATAGAGAATTGGTATGTGAGATATAGGAAAAAATACATTATTCATAACTTCATGTTATAAATAAGAAAATTGATATGAGGTTATTTGGCACGGACTATAAAATCTCATTAGCAGCAGTGTCCTGAGACTGTCTAAGAGAAATACATTGTTAGACCAGATGAATACACGGTAGTGCCACCAAGTAAGCTGTGTCCTCCTGATTAGTTTTGTGAGACTTGCAGATACTAGTTGTATTTCCTCTTGTAATTAATACTTAGTAAACAAAATTCCAGAATAAGTCACTCTGCTAACAGTGGTTTGCAAACTTAAGATGAGTAAGCAGGAGTTTTTCTATATAGTGTTTATTCTGGTGTTGGTCTGTTCTTGACCGAATAAGAATATTGTGTCTTAAAGTAACGGCCAGCTTATAAGCCCTTATGTTGCATGCAGCTACGAGTCCTGACAGGTTTTTCCTCAGTAAACTTATTTGAGAAACTTTTAATCCTGGGTCCCAGGGGGAGCAGCATTTATTGTATGCCGATATGCAGTGCTTGAAGTGTTGAGGTTGCTCTCCTTGGAGCCTGCAGGTACTTCCCTGGCATGAATAAAGACATTAAGATGCAGCATTAAAGTACTTTTGTAATCTCACAGTAAAATAATTAACTCTGATAGTTCAGCAGTTTGATACAGGGCAAAAGGTCTGTTTGAAGAATATGGTGTCACTAATTACTTTTTGTGATTGTGTGTATTGATATTCCAGCACGGAGTCGGAAGACAGTAATCTGTCAATGAACTGTGTTACAGGCAGACTCCTGGGGTGAAATCTCAGCCCTATGGAGGCCTGCAGTAAAAATCCGCTTTATTTCCATGAGCACAGAATTAACGCGCTTGGGCAATTACACTCTCTCCTTTGGCAGAAATCTTTTGCTCCAGAGGTAATTGCTGGATGAAATCGCAAGGCTCTAAACTAATAAAAAGCCCTGGTAGTCCTAGGTAATAACTTGGAGAAACAGAAGGAATCAAGTTGATATTAAAAGTGTGGTTTAAGTGAACAATAACAGACTTTCACAGCTGAGGTTAAGGTAACCCATGGCGCTTTACCGCACTGGTTTTTCACTGCCACGTAAACCAGTAAGTTTTCAACACATGCTTTGAATACTGGTTTAACATCAGCACTTTCATTACTGTTCATGTTCCTTGAATTCCCTTGCAAAATGTGCAGTGATAGTGTCATCTTGGACATCTGTAGTTTGACAGGAATTGCTCCAGTGCTGTCTGAACTTGTTTTGACCTCTCTGAGTATAGTATTGCACAATGCAGATAACTTCAACTGCTTAATGAAATACAAAAGAATCATATTTATTTATTTATAGCTGTATCTTGCTCCAGAGCCTCTTGGTTTTGCAAAGCGCTAAGAAGATGGTCACAAATTCATACAGCATCGTGAAAAGTATTCAAAAGGCTTAATTTTCATAAGAACTACCTTCCCAAGTTGCTTATGTATTAGTTCTTTTTCTTATTTAAAACACTACTGTGAGACTATTTCAAATCGACAACTGCTATATATGTTTTTGCAGTAGGTTCTTAGGTCACTCTATAGCGTGGGGCTTATTCAAAGTTGGCTGTTTGTGTGGTACCCAGGGCAGCAGTGATGTGTTTCTGACAAGTTCTCCTAGAGATACTGTTATAAAAGAAACAAAACAACCAACCACACCAAAACCTAATATTTAAACACTACTTTTACTTCATATGTTATGATTTTGACCTTTTTTCCAGTTATTGAGTCCTCTCTTCTTGTATACTTCTTGTAACCTCTCATAAAAGGGTTAATATAATAGCCATTAATGTTAGGAAGAGACACTACAGGTAAATGTGATCGTGTACATTTAAAAATAACATGGCTTTTTAAGAACAGAAGGAAAAATTGACCAAACTCATTAAGCTAAAGACTGAGGAGGAACCATCCCAGTTTGGAAGATGTACTTTCATTCCAGTGATGTATGGGACCAATTACGTGTGTTCTCTATAGCACAGCAGGCATATTATCTATTTTATTATACTTGGAGCATCTAACTGAAATGTTTTGGAGAACCAAATTTAAGATCCAGAATTCTCTGAATAGAAGTTCAACTGATAGGAAGAGATGCCTTATTGATGTGATTCATGTTAGATGTGCTCTTGTTAACCCCTTCTTGAGGTCTGCAGAAATAGTAGCTTTGACCCAAATGTTTTGTGTAGGTCAGATTTCTTTGGGATTTTAAATGCTGGATGAAGGATTTTCACTGTTAGGTAAAATGATTCTATTAGATTGTAGTTGTCTACAGAGCAGTAGCATCATCACAGAAAGGAAAAACTAAAGATATTTAAACACATTCAGAAAAGCATAGGGTGTGCTTGGTCTCCAGAAAAGGAAATGGAAATGTCATGGAAATGTCAGCAAAGAGGGTAAATACAATTTTAGGGAAATAGCTACTGTATGTTCCTGTACTGCATAAAGAATATTTGATTCCTTAACATCCTAGCCTAGCAGCCTTGATTTAAAAAAAAAAAAAAGATAGTAATATATATACACACACATATAGATCCAGATGGAAAATCAGATGAAATTTACACATTAAGTTCAGAGAAAAATGTATTTTTTGCTGGACAATCCAGGTAATCTGAAATGTTCTGTACTTACAAATTTTGACAGGTTTTCCTTCTTTCTCTCTGAGAAAAAGAGAAATGCCAGGAACAACAATGCTATATGCGCTAAAGGAAAGAAAATGAAAAAAAGAAAATGGAAAGGTTGGGAGGGTCAAAAGAATTTTCTCCATCCAGAGAAATCTGTAACTTGGGGAATCCAGAAGTAGCTGGTTAAGGCTGCTCCGTACTTCTGGGCAGTCCTGAGAGTCTGATCCATTGTTACTAGCATACACATCTGAGCCTTATATTTAAAGCCTTTCCTTTGGAAGATGAGGACATCAGTCTCATTATTTAATAATTCTTATTAACAGAAGGAACTACTTCATGGGTTTTTTTACTTTGCTGATTTGGTATTTGTAGCCTGTTAAAATTTGCATGTAATTGATCGTGAAATGCAAGGCTGTCTAAACCAAAATAATCATTTAGATAAGCTGTGTCCTCAAAACATTTTTTTTTTTTAATCCTTCCATTAAGAAAGAAATTATTTGAATATTGCCATGTTTGTGCCTGACACATCCCTTTCAGCAGCTTGTTCAGAAGCACTGTAGACACAACACAGTAAAAGTAGAACAAGCTATTTTGCCATTTTTCATCATTGACAACATAGCTAAACCTTCCATGAAAGCTCTGTCTCTGGAAGAACAGGTGCCTGACAGAGAAACTGCTCCCGACTGAAATGAACAGAATTACTTTCTCAGATCTGTGGACTTTTATTAGGACAAAAATTCAATTTCCAGATGTTTGCCGAGGGATCCTTCGAAGCCCTTCCACTGCTCAGTGGCCATAAAGAAGCTTGTAGCGTATGGGTAAAAGCAATGGTTATGATTGACAACTACCCATAAGCCTTCCTTTTAATTTAGGATGCACGATGCTGGAATATGATTCCTGTATGTACTGTTGCTTAAGAGCCATTCTTTCAAAATGAAGGTCTTATGTGACCATAAAGTGGAAGAATTTCTTTTGTGCCTATAGCATTTCATGTACATTTTATGAGCCAGGGGAGATAAGCAGGAGAAAGGTGCCTGAGTCTTATTCTGCTCTCTGAATGTGGAAGAGTTTTCTCTGCCTTTAAGGAACGCAAGCACGTGCTGGGGCTGAGAGTGGAATCAAACAAAACCAAGAAGCTGTAGGCTTACACAGCAAGCATACGGTGTGTACCAGAGACATGTCAACTACCAGTGTTTACAGAAGGTTCAACATAATTTCAAGGGTTAGAAATTGATTTTCTCCCAAAATGCAGGGTCAAAATTGATCCTTGTTTAATTCCATAGGGTTTAGAGCAGTCCCTTTGCTGGTATGTTTGACAGGTCCTTGGGTTTGTAATCCCAATGTATTAGCTGTGACAGAGGAAGGGAAAAGACTGTGCTAGCATGAAGCTGGTGGAAGAAATTCCTGCAGTGTCGCTCATAAACACGAGGCCAGGGTCTCCTTAGCAGTAAGGATGCTCAGCACCTTTCAAGAGCAGCCCCTTCTAGTGTTGTCAGTGTTTATAAGTCTTGCCCCATTGAATTATAGAAATAGCTACAAGTTACAGCCCTGTAAAATGATAAATGTCCTTCTCAGGTTGCTGAAGGCGCTCAGTTCCCATTGGCCTCCAGCAAAACTAAATCAAAGCTGATGTCAAAGGGAGTTAAATGCACTCAAAACATTTCCTTCTCATTCGCAAAGTTTTGAGCAATAAGATAAGCTGTTATAGCAGATGTCTAGCCTGGATTTTCTTTACTTCTTTTGCTCATTTCTATTTGTATGTGCATATATGTATATGGCTCTTACCAATACATATAAAATACAGAAGAAATAATGAGCACCAGAAACATAAACCTCCTAAGTGCAGCTGAACCAGGAGCCTGTTGTTGTGGGCTGTCCTGCTGCTGCCCAGCCTGAGCACAGACAGCATCCTTGAGTATGTGTGCACCAGGCTCTATGGTCTGGTACGTTCTGCTGGAGAGTGATTTTCTGTACCAGCTAACGGCTCCAATGGGTGACGTGTACAAACCCACAAAGATTAGCTTTGACAAGATACGCCCTTGTCAGGGTTTATAAGATTAAGTTCTCAAGAGGTGACCTCAAGCTACGGTTACTAACTGAAAGTTAAAAGCAAGCAGACTTGGATTAATGAACCTTGCTGTGCACCTGCTTCTCTGTCACTTTTGTTCTAACACCCAGACAGGCTTGTCTTCTGAACCACGTAATCCAGTGGTGTGGTGATAGAGATGCTCAGGGACTTGCTCTGTAAGGCCCGATGTGTTAAGGTGGGAAATTGCTGTGGATACCTCTTGAGAGCAGCTTGTCGCACACTATTTTCACTGTGGTGTATGCCTCCTGCTACCACCCTTAGTTGCCCGAAGGTCAAGGAGACGAGCTCTGTGCAGGAGAGCGTTTCCTCACTGAGGAGTGGTGTAGGGCTTTTGGTTGACTCATAAGGGACTTGAATTATGTCCAGTATTCCCATTTTAGCACTGGTCTAGGCTATGTCTGTGCACACAGCAGGTGCTCAAGGCAGCTCAGCTGCCTAAAGAATGATCATAACATCAATTCATGGCTGGGTGCTTCGGTCAGTTGTCCTAAGTGTTGGTCTGACATGATCAAGTCCTTTCACGCAGCCCAGGCACATCTTCCATTTCTCAACTGAATTCTTTTTCTTTCTTCGAACACTGGGATTTCCCTGTATATTTCTGCTTCTGTGTCACAGTCATTTATTGTGGTTTCTTTGTTTATGCAATTCAAAGGTCACATTGCTTTTATTATACCTTATTAACACTAATTTCCTAATTCAATTGGTATTTCCAATTGCTGGTCCTCAAGCCCTGGTTATTTAGTTTACCCGCTGATTTAGTCTTTTCTGCTTGTCTTTTCTGCTTGTGGTTTGAATTTTTTTTATTTTTTGGCTCCGTCCCATGTAATTATCATTCTACCCACATTACAAAGAGTACATTTTGGAGTTCATAATTCCAGAATATGTCACCACCACCTAAAGCCTGTGAAGTAGTAAGGATATTGAAATATGCTTTTGCTTGGAAAAAAAGAGTAAATCTGCCTCCCACTACGTAGACCACAATACAGTTACAGCTGGGACAGTACTGTGGTAGAGCTAGGCAGGTGCTCCCAGTAGAAACTTCAATGTCTGCAACTATAAATGTAAAAGAAAAGGCAAAAAAAATAACCAAATCTGGTGGAGGCTAAAAAGAAACCCTTCAAGCTAGTACCACAAAGCCCAATATTTGTGCTAAATATGCTAAACTTAGGATCTCTAAAGGAACAAAGGGCCCTTTTGAGTGGGTCATTTGGAGTAGGTTTTGTTGTCATATCTGAATTCTGGAAGTATTTTATTTATTGTCTTATCTGAGTTCTGCTTAGGTGGAAATACATTTATAAAGTCCAGGAAGCCTTTAGAGGAAGGGTGAAAAAAACCCAAATAAACTAGGAGAAAAAAAAAAAGAAAATATTCCAATTACTATGTTAAAGGAACTCTCAATTTTAAAAAATTATTCTATTCAGTGTATTTTTGTGATAAATCCACCCAATGAAAATACATAGATTTTAGACGTTTTGCAAGAGTTGCTCCAGATAAATTTTTTATCAGCAGAAACTGCTTGAGGAAATAGATTGTAAAGTCTTCCTTCCTTCATTGCTAACTTAAGACATTTAAGAGAGAGAGAAATAAGATTATTTGATAAAATAGTTCTTCTTTCTTTACTTAAAGCTTTTAAAGGAATTGATTAATTTAAGAATTCTATCCTGCAAGATGTCATTTTTGCAGAATAACCAAGAAGTATGACTTAAATTGATTTATCTAGGAATCTGAAAAAAATCTTTATTTTCTAGTGTGTTTTCAGTTAAGAAGAGAAGTCTGGACACAGACTCTTGAAATCTCTAAGGGATACTGAAATAAATAATTTTTCATGGTGAAATAAAGTAAATATATGGTACTTCCATGTGTAGTAAAGTGACTTTTTATATGCCATTAATTATCAGGTTCTGAAAGTAGAAGAGGAATGTTGTGGATGTTTAGATTATCTGTCTGGGATGCTCTGGCCCACAGTACCAGGGTGTGATTTATGTCCCATCAGCCAAGAGAAAAAAATCCCTTTTAGATTAAATGTTAAATTTCCCCAGTAAACTCTGCAAAGCAACTCTTACATCCTACATTTCTCTTGTGTCCCTTTGCATTCTGCAGTGCCCTCCTAAGGTATGACATAAATATTGCTCAGCAACTTCACTTTCCAGCCATAATTTGTTTTAAATGTTTCACTTTGAATACACAGGAAAACAAGCACCAGAAGAAAGTGATGTTTCAAAGGTGATTAACAATGAGGAAGGGTGTATCTTATATAGTCAAGACATTTTCTTCTGGTGCTGTGTGTGATCTTTGCAGCAGTTGCGAGCTGCTGCTGTTTTTCTTCTGTTCAAAATTACATTTCAAGTCCAACCATGCAAAATCAATATATTTCAGTCAATCACATTTAAAGCTTTATTTGATAGCACATGTTCTTCCTATAATATACTGGGTTATCGCCTTCCAAATTTGATAGAGCCAAGGCTTTGGGATGAGATAAGAAATATTAATGCGGTGTGCAGTTTAAACAAATCAATGTAGCAATCTGCACTGAACGCTCGCAGAGTAAACATTTGACTCTCATTTGACATACAGCAGTCCCAGTACTTAGCTTGGCCACAGCTCCTGCAATTTGTTTTCATTTATGTTGAACCAGTGAAGTCTTTTGCGCTGCCATTAGCACTTTGGAAGCATTAAGGAGGGAAGTGAGATGGATTCAAATCCATATAGGTACAAAATCAAACTAATCTTCTTTTGTAGCTGAAAGTGAAATTCTGAGAAGCTCAGAATTCTTCAAAGTCACTTCTCCAAATTCATTGTAGAAATCATCAAAGCACTGTTTTTCTGCTTTATCTTAGTCTGAAAAGAAGTTACTTTTCCTGACAAGTCAGTGTATTTTATATTCCAAATACAGTCCAGGGCTTGCTCAAACTCAACTCTTCAGAGCTGTACTTGAGAGAATAATATATTGTCTACAAAATGACTACATAAACTAGCATCTGTGGGAGAGCAGAATGTAGCTAACAAACCTATCCTTTGAAATTTACTACACAAATATAATTAAATATTATTTCTTTATAATAAACAGATTTTCTTGGGGTTAGCAGGCAAGCCCACACAATTCTCTGTCCTATTTTGCTTTCTCTGCATGTTGTCAAGCTTGGTAAATTTTTTAGCAGCTGTCAAAGTAAATTTATTACAGAAGAGGTCTAAGTTCTGGTGTAATCCAGAAGGGAAAAGCCCTGCTGACTTGGTTTTGCTTCATCTTTTGTCTTTACAACTCTTTAAAAGCCTCATGCAGTTAAGATTCAGGAACAGCACCAGTTGAACAAAATTTTCCATCTGCTAAAGAAGAGTGTGTTTGTGTCTGGTGTTTGCATGCAAAATGTGTGTATTTATATTTTTAAAAGAATTTCCCAATACCTCACTTTTTACCGTATCTGTTCTAAGCATGTAATCTGCTAAGAGCGTGTTAAACCAATGACGTGGAATTTGAGAGGTGAAATGAGCACACGGCAAACTGTGCTGTTCTGAAACAGTGAATTTCTGCTGATGTTTGGCTGAGGAAGCTTGAACTTGGGTGAGAGAGGAAAGCTGACGGATCAATGACTGAAGGATCTGAGGTTGTTTATTCTGTGAAGGCTCTGTCCCAACAGCTGTGTGGTGAGATGTCACACTAGACATCAGCGATGTCAAGAAACTTCTTAAAGAACCATATAGATTATAGCACAACATGAATATCTCAAGGAAAAACAAATTGTCTTGCAATATATTTAAATTTATTAAATATCCTAAATATACAGGAACTTCTGGGCACAAAAAGCGAGCTAAACTCCGTTCATGAATCTGTTCATTCTGAGGTAGTCAGGACCGTGGATTACTTCTCGTTCTCCCTTCTGCTCCAGAAAAGCTGTGCTACCTTGTTCTGACATGCAACCATCTGGTCCAAGTCTGTTAAGTCAATTCTTTACTGCTTTGCGAGTCTGGGTCACTGGCAAAGCACTTCTGTGTTGTCACTCTTGAGAAATTAAAGTTAAGCAAGTACCTCTGCCCTTCTGAGGGAACTGTCAGAACTATGAATTATAGCAAGTAACAGCAAGAGGCAGAAGGAAATTAGATTTATTTTTCATTTCTCCAGAAAAGTGTATAACTATGCTCCTAAAAATCTTCACTTAGATGAGCATGTCTGTGCCTATCAATTTCCCCTCAAACAAAAAAGCCTAGAGGTCACTTAAATTAAAGAAATGTATTTTGAAAAACAACAAAGCAAGCAAACAAGACCCGACCCCATCCACTCCACACCCCCAAACAACACAAAACACCGTGCATAGAAACAGGGAGTGATTTGGAGTCACGGGGATGATGTTTCTTTGGTCTTTGGGGATTGTGTACACAGCTCCCCACGTGCTGATGAGCTCCTGAGCAGAATCTAGGAGTAGGTGTGTGTATCCTTCAACCTCTTTTTCAGCGGAGAGTCCAAGGTCCTGGAAATTTGCTGGCCTTAACTGAAGTCTTTTATCATTCTGTGATTACTCTTTGAACATTTGGATTCTCTCTCAGCATTATTTACATTTTTTTAATCAACTCTAGCCTTTCATAACTTGAAACACAGGAGAACTTCCCTCCCGTCCTCCCCCGAATCTGTGATCATCATGCCTGGATGACTTGAGGTTTGCCAATTTAGTTTTACAGCAGGTTTAATTTAACTGAAAGAAGGTCAATACAATCAGTCTGCATCAACCTGTTTCTGTTTTTTTTTTTTTTTAAATTTATCAGCAGAAGGTATAAATGAATGGGGGGAGGGGAGATTAATTCAGCATGAAAGGTTGCATAATTTGCTACCCAGGTCTGCTAATGAGACTATCATTGTTATAATTTTTATTCTATTTACTACATCAGTCCTTTACGAGGAGTGGATTAATATGGCTTCAGGTTACGTTTTAGTAGTTACTGTTATTACATTTAGGGGAAAATTTTTATTTGCATAATATCTCTATTTATTTATTCTTTGCCCATGTTTTCCAAATTTGCCTTGTCTTGCATAACTAATATTACTGGTGTGAAAGATTGACCTATATTTGCTGAAAATATTACCTTGACATGCATTTTAGAGTATTTTCTGTGTTTGCAAGGTATTTAATTTTCTAGGTGATGTAAGAACAGAAAATTGTTCCTCTTTGCAGTCTTTAAAAGAAATCTAGAATCCTTAGAAAAATACTGTAATATAGTTTTCTAATGGTCTCAATAGACTTACACTGTGAATATTTTAGTTTTTAAAATTTTTAGGCAGTAAGGTTGAAATTTGTTAAAGTGGCCCAACTCTGGTCCGCTTGAAGTCAGTGGAAAACAGCAATTGATCTTAGCAGGAGCAGAGTGAGACCAACAGTGAGTAGCTACGAAAATCATATCTGGGTGGGAGCAGACCTACGTTAAATATTGAAAAGCGCCTAGGTGACTTAGGACTGCACATCCCATTGATTTTCATTAAGGGTGAATTTCTTATCTGTAATTATGCATGCCTCTAGCAGAAAGCATGTTTTTAGGATTAAGTTGTTTTTCAGATTAGCCCATGAAATTCTTCTGAGAACTAGATTCTTCCCTGCTCAGTGTCCAGGTTCAGCGTGTGACCCATCCATAAAACAGGTCGTGGCTGCGTATATCCCAGTGATGTAGAGATCCATACTGATTCTTATCCACGCTCGGATAAGTGGCACTTCTCATTGAAGTAAGTGCTGTCCAAAAGGAGTGAGGGTGTCAGGGTAATTAGTACTGCTACTTTTCACAGTGCAGCAATCTGGAAGCAGAAGGCCAAGTGGTACGTAAAAGGTGGTAAAAATAAATTTGTGCATCAACTGCAACTACAGCCTCAAATCTTCTAATCTCCCCAGCTGAAACCTGCAATTTCTTCTCATTTAGAATTCCCAGCGAAGTCACTGGGCTTATTTCAGCTCTTGAACAACTCTACTGACTTTGTCATTATAGATGCTGATATCCAAAAAGAAATCTGAGCTACTAGTTCTGATTGACATAAAGCCGTTGTACATGGCCTGAGTGGTTTAAGGCGGGTAGAATAAAGATCCATAGCACTCACATCTACACTCAAATCTTTTTACAAAGGAAGGAAAATGGGAAGGCGCACGTGAATAAGAATCAGCATCATTCTGGTCTCAGTGTGGCAAGTTTGAGGATTTTGTTCACATAGCTCCTAGAGTCAATTTTTTCTTCTGTTTCAGTTTTGCAGTATCTGACTTAAAGTTCCTGTAGTTTCATCTGTGACCTTGTTATCTCCAGAATCTCTATATTAATTTTGCAGAACCACTGCTCTTAAGTTTCTCTAAATATTACTGATTTGGTTTCTGTTCTGACTTCAGCCATTCCCTTACCCACGTTTGGTTCCACTTTTGCATCATCAGCAAGTTTCATTCCTCTACTTCATGATCTGTCTTCCAGTTATTAACGTATAAATTGTGCATGTGTTGGGGGGGGTCTTGGCCACCCCTGTGGCATCAGTCTGTCAGCTCTGTGAATCTCAGATTGCTACTATGCCAGGTACCTTTTTTTTATATCAAACTAAGAGAATTTGGAATGGAAGTTATCTGAAATTTTTCCTTTTGAAAGGCTCAGTTCCTCCTTAAATAAGGTGTGTGTTTGTGTAATACTTTTTTTGCCTCAGGCAGAGATCCTGTGGATGTTAGTTCAGTTGCATAATATTCTTGTAAAGTAAATAAAATATTATCTTTGCATATAGAAAAAGCTGAGGAGAAGCAGCTAAGACTTTCTAGGGTAATACTAGAAATTTGTGTACATCTAGGATTTGAACTCTGCTGCCTGAGTTTTCATTCAGATCACATTGCTTCCTTAATTATAACACCAGCTAATCATAGATATCTAGTACATCAGCCCAGCAGGACTAAATTAAAGAGAGAAGAGTAAATTACTGTAGCTTTCCAGAAGCATCTACTTTTTTTTAATATATTAGCTTCATGGAAGGCTTTTGAGATGCATTTGTTTTCACTAAGGTTGTATTTTTAGGAGCTGTATGATGTTACCTTATGGTAATGAGAATCATAGTTAACATCTTTTTGTTAATTAAGTCACGCATATACACTTCATGTAGGCAGCTATAGCACTTTTTCTAGGGATGCCAAGTAAAACATCCCTTGATGCTGCTTAGGAAGACCTCACAGGTAGCATAAGGTGTTGCTTAGGGACTAGGTACAGCCTGTTACAGGTTGAATCATAATTTTTTTCTTGGGTAGTGATGTAAATTGGCATAAATATTTGCAGTAAGTGAAATTGCAGTGGCATTAAACCGCCCTAAAAAGTGAGACTTATTTTGTGTTTGAAGTTTTGAGACTTCCTGAGTGAATCCCTAGCTCCTTGCAGGCAATGGCAGAACTTCCTCTTGCCTTCAGATGTGGCATCATTTCATCTCGTATCTATTTATCTGAGAATATCCAGAATGTTTTGAGTCACTGTTGTCATCATCACTAAAACATTCTTATAGTGCCAGTGGGATCAATTTCCTGACACTCTTCAGGGAATTGTGTTTTGTCAATCTGTGATATTATTTAATGTCATAAAACAACCTCATTATAGATTCTTCTCTGTTCTCTGTCTAGAAAAAATATTACTATCTGCTATTTCTTACAGCACACTTAAACCTCTATATCCTGTTAAGTCTTTGATCACTTGGATAGTGGAATACCTTTTTGACAGCATTTTCCCTTCAAGGCCATATTCTTTCTCCGTGTGTGCTATCATATATGTTCAGGAAAACTGTCGCCTGTTGAGTAGAAAGGAGATACTATTTTTTAAAAGAACCTTCAATGTACCTCTATTTACTTGATGTTATGCTATTCCACATTCAGGATTTATTGTTCAGCTTTCTGCTTGTTTTTACATAAAATAGAAAGTAGGTGTTTCTCTGATAAACCAAAGATCCTCGGAAGGAGAACGGATGAGGATTTTAAGAGTGAAGGACCTGCCACTTATCCAGGCAGCTTAACAAGCTTATTCTTAACATGACCAGAAACTTAAATGCTGAAAGAAGGGAGCAAGGCATAGGACAGAAATTATTAAGGTAGTAAATTCTCAAGAGTAATACAGAGAGGCAGCAAAATGCAGAAACGCAGACTGTGGAGACTCCGGGCAAATTGTTTGCTGTGTGCACCAATGCAATCTTCAGCTGGCGGAGAAAATTACTCTGCTGCTCTTTACTTTTTATTTATTTTTGGAGTCGCTATTTTTATACTAAAGTCTTGTCAATATTATTTTTAATTTAGTAGCTTGCAAATCTAGAAAAGTCCTTAATAAAATAGAAATCAAAACCATAGCTGAAGGCTGCCCAACCTGATAACTGATCCAAAAAATGTTTCCATAATATTAGATGCTTAAAGCATCATGACATGTATGGAGGAAAACTAGCTTTGTTTTTCCTTTGTTGAATCACTGTTTTTACTTGAGTCTTAGGGTGACCACATCAGCTCAAGCTGTGCAATGCCATGATATGTCAAATGAAGAAAAGAAAATTGCACTTTTGATGGACAGTGCAATTTTTTTCAGAATTTTTCCTAGAAAGTAATTCTTCGATACCTCTTACCTTGAGCCAATTGAAAGTAACGTACAGGAATCATTCCAGCTACACAAGATGGCTGTAAAGAACTTACCAAAATTATTTTATTCTGTGATATTTTAAGAATCTCTAGCTATTCCCACTGCAGCAGGTTTTTTCCCCCCTGTGGCTGTACCGTTTGTACGAACAATTTGTAAACAGGGAAATAGCAAAATTCATCAAATAAATTATTCACAAAGGAATTATTCGCTCGGTTCAAGTACTTCCTTTAAACAAAACTAAAAGCTGTCAACTCATATGTCTTGTTATAAGAATTGAAAGTGTTTTATTTAAGAGAGCTCTTTATGACAGAATAGACAAAGGGAAAAGAAAGCATGAGACAGAGCTGCAGCATACGGTGTTTGTCAGCTAGTTTGGGGTATTGACTGTTGGAAAAGCAGACCAATGCACAAAAGTACAATATCAGAGGATTCAAATGCTAATGTCCTTTTCATGCCTCTTGAGAACATGTGGTCACATGAAATTTTCAGAAGCGACTAAATGAGTTAGAAATGTACGTTTCCTTGAGAGGTGAGCTCCTTAAATAGCTTTGGTGCTGCTGAAAATAATGCTGTCATAGGCTAGATGACAATCCTGCAATGGAAAGAAATAACCAACATGCCTTTCTGGTAAAGGTTTTCTCTATCTGTAATTCCATAACCTATAGAAAAAGAAGAATATTGTTCACTTAGGTCTTGATCCAAGCTCCTTTGAAGTCAATGAGATATTATGCATGGGCTTCAACAGACTTTAGATCAAATTATTATTTTATTTAAAGTCTTTGCAAAACTTTTGCCTTTCAAAATTATCTTTTCAAAACTCTTTTGAATGGCTTATTGTTAATTTTATTTTTATCAGTATTCCCAAACTCATTTGAATGGTCACTGCCTATCTGAGGCTACTTCAGAACTTGGAAGCAAACTCAAGTATTCTTACTTTCCCTATAAACATCTAATAGATGGTGATTACTGGTAAAGGTTTATTTAATTAAGCCTTTGATTAAATTGTGTCTTTCCTTACAATTAGCCTATCTTAACTTATTTAGAGCTTTAAGGACATAATCACAATCCATTCTTGAATTTGTCCAAAAAGAATTATTGCCTAAAAGTCAAAATGTGAGGGAAATCAGATGCACATTGCAAACTACAGGTATCTTCACACTTTCTGTCCTAGAGGCAGATGAAGCTAGACTCCTTACTGCATGGACTTTTTGACCTGTTTACCACTATTTATTACTCACTAACAGTAAGTCCTTGGCTGCTACTGGCTCATGGAGGGGAAAATACTGAAGTAATTTAGCAGCTTGTCATTTTCCCTGAGAGTTACTTCAGTCCAGTCAGCCAGTAACCTGTTTTGTTTGTTACCTCTAGCATATTCTGAAGCGTTTTCCCCTTTTCCACCATTACTTGCTCATTAAACTTTTATGTGCAGTGGAATATTGAAGCAAGCTACTGTCTGTGAAGACAGGCTTTCCAATATGTTGTGAATAATTTACTGGTATAGGTCATGAATACTCATAGAAGCATTAAAGAAAGAGGTAAATATATTGTAAAACTAGGCAAAGTGTATGTACCTTAATGCTGAAGATGTAGGTTGTCATAACGTTCCACTAAATGTATTGGCTTAGCAGTCATGTGAATGTTAAATAAAAAAATCCTGAATCAGAATTTTAATAGCACCCAATCTACAGATGTCATTACAAGCCAAACGTTGACATCTCTATAAACAAGAAGCTCTGATTTTTGTCTCGTAGCATGTCATGTAAAACTGGATTCTGTGTATTTGCTGACATCCTTTTTTTTTTTCCCTGAGGAAGTCAATTTAGTAACTAATTTCTCAGTAAATTGTCATTTTTTTTCCAGTCCATTAAGAATTTAAAAGAAGAATTTTAGTATTTTTGGTGTTGGGGTATGAGCTGGGTCAATGATCTTTTTTTACTTACTGCTATAATGGTAAAGTGTTCATCTAAACAACTTTTGACAGGACTGAGTGGATGATGCGTGGAACAAACTGGAGTATACATCTATTTGCTTACTTTTTCCTGCCAGGTTTCAATATAAAATTTCAGTATCGAACATTTTTCTACAAAGTGGAAGCACAGTGCAGGTGAAGTTCCCTATGTTGCTACACGGTGTTTTTATTCAAATAGTTTTAAGATGAAAACTTTCTTTAGAAAAGAAACTTAAAGAAGACTTTAAAAACAAGCCTCTAGAAAATCTAAACAGTAAGACATTTTCGTTAAAATTATACATTAAGAGGTGAATAGTCCTTTTCTTTTAACAGCTTGTAAGATGAAAATATAATAAAGTGAGAGTATTCTTATGATTTTTAGTCCTTCAAAAGTGTAGTACATTTGATTATGGAATTGTGACTCCTTGATTAATGGAATCTTGATTAGTCCATTACCCTGAAAATCATGAGCTTAGCTGTGGTAACATGATGCACTGTGCTCAAAATTATAAAGCTCAATTCCAGTCTTTTCCTGAGAATATCAGGCATCACACCTGCTGCAGAGATGCACACTTGCATTCTCCCATTTGCTGTCACACTAATGGATGGGCATCTCGCGTTGAAACTTGTTTTCTAAAAGTATGTGGTGAGATAAAGCCTTTCAGCGGAGGGGGAACATTAGCTTTTCTTAATCCTGCTGAGTTCCAACATGTCAGATGCTAAGGGTAAACCGAGAGCAAGACTGAGTAGCAAACAGTAGAACCATCCAGTGGCACGTGTGTGTCATTTCATTGTGGTGGCTGCTTGAAGCTCACTGCTCCAGTTAGTTATAGTATTTTTTCCTTGCTTCTGCATTCTTATTGGCAAATAGCCAACAGATGTATTTCTACAGCCTGTTTCTTTGAGAATACTTAGGAATTTTAAGGTAATGCCTTTTTAAAGTAGATTAAAAATGGTTAGTTATGCAAATAAGTTTATTAACAGGGCATGTGTTTGGTTAAATAGCTGATGGAACTTGGAGGAGAAGACAAGCATACGCTAGTTTGGCGCTCCCATATAGAAAGCAGTTACACTCAGTGTAAGAAAGATGTTACTGATTTGACAGAAACATGACAGCACTTCAGGGGGCTGGCCCAAGCGCCTGCCCTGGATCAACACCACTGGGAACAGAACTTAAATATACGTGTATATATATATAAAATGGAGAATTGCCTGCCTGAGCGCAGAGTGGCCACTAAAGCAGAGGTGGGGTAAAGAGTTAATAGCAGGTCACAGAGTGTGTTAGCAGGCAGGGCAGCTGTAAGTAAACACCAAATGAGCCATTTGTGATCTATTGCTCATGCAACTAATTTGTTTTTCCAGAGGCAGAGCACAGGATGTTTGCAGCCAGTGTAAAGCAGTGTCTCTTGTCAGGATGAGGCATGGAGCATGCTTTGCTCTACTATCTTTGGTGATAGAACAATGTTTTAAAATTACTGGCAGGCTTTTTAAATGTGAAACAGTAAACTAGATAAAGCTCCAAAAGGGGATGATATCTGTTAGGTATGTAGTAAAAAGGGGATAGAATAATAGGAAGTAATGAGACCTGGCAGGCATCCTTCTCTGTTTGCAGGAGCCAAATCAAGGCTGGCACCGATGGAATCATTGCATGACAAAGTGAAGCTGTGGGGATTCTGTGAGCAAGGAAGTATTTCCCCATCAAATGTACTTTTCACCTCAGAAATAGGCAAAAAAAAGAAGCATGGTATCTTTTGTTTGCTGTACTCTGTAGCTTGACATTTCCTCAGTTGCTCTTTTGTCTTCAGTTCAACTAAGCAATTAAACACAGCAAAGTCCGTACGAATCAGAGTCTCTGTATACAATTTCTAGCTACAAATTAGTGTTATGTCATTAATTCTGTTTAACACTTTTGGAGTTTTTTTACCTTATCAGCTTTGGACCTTTCTATTCTGAAAGGTCATCTTGTGGTTTTTGAAGCTGGACATATCTGTACCTCCAGGAGTACTGGAGAATTTTCAAGTGTGGCTGGAAGAAAAGTATGAAGTTTGCATCTACTCTTATATAGGATGAAGAAAGAGATTGTCAGAAAAGATACTTGACAGATTCTGTTTTGACAAAATTCTAAATAGTTGTATAAGTACAGAGACATTGCTGCAACAAAATGATTAATTAAAAAGAAAAATTTCTGAAAAAATAGCTTTGGAAATTAATTTTATCCCACTACTGGTTACCTCTGCTTCAGTGTCAGGAATAGATGGTATTTCATTATGTTGCCTCTCTTACTTCCAGGTGTTTTGAGTGATGTTTTTTCTTTGTGCTTTCTACCCTGCTGTTTTCCCCAACCTTAGTCATTTAGAATGTAGTATTTTTTTCCGTCATGAGAATTGTTTTTTGATAGCAGAAGCTGACATTCTTATAGCTCTACTCTATATTTGTGTCATATAGCACAGCTCTTGGCTTTTGTTTTTCTGTATTTAACTTGTACATCTCTAGGAATAACTGTCTGAAGTTTTGTAAGTAACAGGAGTTAATTTGATGGAAGTATCATTATCCTTTACAGGTAATTCATATTTCTGTAGCTAACTTGTCTGTTCCTTGTGCTTTGGGGAGAAAGTGCCAAACCTCAGTAAAGGTGGTTGCTAGGTAGAAAGTATGAATTTCTGTGCTTCAGAATACTTCAGCTTTGTCGTATATGTTAATACCTGGATGCTTCCACTTGGAACAGAAAGATGTGTATCTGCTACCCTGACCTCACTTGTTATCCTGAGGCACAAAGCTCCATAGGATTCATTGAGAATAGTAAAGAAAAATGTTCTTTGTTTCATTCTGGGGGCATACTGGTGTCATACATTATAAAAGAATGCTAGTGATGAAAAGGTTGATAGTTATTTCAGATTCATTTCTGAAACTGTCCATTCAAATGCATTGCTAGAATACAAGTACAGACAACTGAATATATAAATTATTCCTTCATCTGTTTTATTTTTTCTTTTTTTTTTTAATTTTTTTTTTACTTTAGTGCATCATCCCTAATTAAAGGGCATAAACCTGTTCTTTTTTAAGTTGTACACAAAAATATATCAAAACATCATTAGTGAAATGTTCAATTTTATGGACTTCTCTGTGAGATGCATTCCCTCAACTGATCACAAAAGCATTCACAGACGCAAGACGTAACTATTATATCTAAACCCCCTGCTAATGGATATTAAATTTTTCTGTAGCACTCGTCACCATTACATGTGAGTCCTGAATCCAGGCTTCCTAGGAACACCATATTGAGTTTGATGGCTGCTAAGTTCCTGACGGGAGACGTTTAATGGCTTTCGTACCATGCCTACTTTAACTACATAAAAATGTTTAATTATATAGAAATATTGCTTTTGGTTGTTCTGATGTTCGTGTTAATTAATGATGCACATCTGTGGAGGCAGATGATACCTGGGAAAATAATGCTGGCACATAAAGGGGACAACTTACAGTAACAAGAAAAGAGCCTCTGATTCTACAGGGTAGGTTAAGTGCTGAGCTCTAGACCAGTTTGTCATATGCATGTAAGTGACATTAAAAGAAAAATTTAGCAAAATGTGTCATCTGTAGAGGTAAAACAAAGTCTGGTTGAAGTGTATGAGCAAGTGGAATGTGGGGGTAGAGTGCTCCTCTTAGAATTATGCATCTTTGGTGTGGACTTCTATGTTTTTGTTTTTCTTAAATGGGATCTCTATAGTTCTCTACAGGTTTGTTTAAGTTTTTTTTTTTTTTTTCCTTTATGGGTGAGTCAGACACACTGAAGTGCTCAGTTCTAATCACTGCATTATTTGCAAATGCAGCTATCTCAAGAAATCGTTTGTGGTCACATTTTTTGTCATTCATGGTTTTTAGAGGCTGGCAGTGCTCCCTTGTCTTTAGTCTAGCTTAGAGGTGGACTTTTAGTGCCTTCAAAGTTTTGTAAGAATCTTCATTTTCTTTATATTCAAAATGTATCTTTAGCCCACTAAAACTAACATAATGAGAGGCAAGAGGTCTGCTTCCTATTGGGATACATGTAAATATATGTCTGTGTTTATAGGTAGCATATCCTAAATCCTACTTTAGGTTTCTGTGGTTTTTTCTTTGCATTATGTGGCAGCTAACGGAGTATCTGTTACTAGGGGTGTGGAAGGTTTGTGTGGTGTTGGTAGTCTGCAATCGTTATTCATTCAGGAATATTTGCTGGAATTACTATTCTCTGATTTTATTTTTTACTATTTTAAAGATGCTTATACCTATGTGATATTTTAGTCTATTACAAAACTTGAGAGGAAAAAGAAGTTGAAACAATAAATAGACAATTCTTCAGTCAGTTGATCTGTAAGCTTTCCGCTTGCTATATTGTTGGGTTTTTCATTTCATCAGCCACCTGACAAATCATGCTCATGTTGACTTTTCAGGGCCTGTCATTGCTAAGGGTCAACTAAATAATCCATGAAGACCAGTCAGCAGACAGCTGCTGTTGTTTTTTAATTGTTCACATACATGCCTTGCAATATTAGTTTACAGGCAATGTTTACAGTTCTTGTTTGTTCTTTTTAAAACAACACAGTTCTGCACGGAAATGTAGTCTGAAAGAGAAGTGCTTGCTCTAATGGAAGTTTTTCCAAACCACCTTTTATTTTTGCAGTTGTGAATACCGGTGCTAAGCAATATAAATCCCTGCTGCCTGTGTGAGCAAGTGGAGAACTTTCATTTTCTAGAACTTGCACAGAGAAAACGGCTGAACTAGCTGCAAAGCAAATGAAAATCAATGTTCCACCCTTTGCTCTCATCTAAAGAGATTTTATTTAATTGGTTATATGTTTTTAGCGGGTTTTGAGACTTTGAAGGAAGTAATGTTCCAAAATATAGAAAATATTCTGACTCATTTTGGTTGCTTTTTGAAATAAAGCATGCAGCTTTTCATGTTGCAAATGAGCCTTGCTTTAAGTAGCTTAAAAGAAATCTTTTGCCACCTAAGAAGCTCCTACAGCTTTGTATGTTGTCTTGAATGAGAGAGGAGGCATGTTGCTTTTATAATATTATGCCTTCTATAAGCAGGGAAAAAATCCTTTAAGAAATATGGATTTTTGTAAAGAAAGATGCTCCAGGTTTTGTGAAATCACTTTTTTTTTTTCCCTTCAAATGTAAGCAGTACTTCACAAAATAACTCTGTCAAGGGTTATCCATGTTCATCATCTAGCTCTTCATACAGTTATCAAGTGGAACTGAAGTCCTAGATGCTTGCCACAAGCCTTGAACATGATTTGTGCTTGTAGATACGGCGCTTAAAGAAGCCCAGATTGTGACTAGCTCTGATAAGGACTAATTTGGAGTGCATGGGGGTCCTGAGAGATCTACATATCCCTCTATGCTGCCACCCCTTGCAAGAACTGTTTAACATGTCAATGTTCCGATCAGTAGCACAAACCCAGCTTCGGTTTTCCCAGGGCTGGACAACATCCAAGATCTCAGGTATCTCAAGTATCGTGACAGTCTCAGACCAGGTCCAGATTCTGGCTGGCAAATGGCATAGCTCTGCTTTCACCGACACCTTAAAGAGTCCTGATGAAGCTGTCAGAAGGGAATCAGCTGATTTCTCCCTCCCTTCCTCTGTAAAAATTTCTGATGAACTGATGCATACAGACCCTGAAGAGACGTGAAACATATTTGAAAGTTGTACGGTGTGTGATCAGTGAATACAATCCTGGCTTTCAATTTCCATATGTATACTGTAGGATACAAGGAATAGGGTTTTTTTTTTCTTCTTTCCCTTTTCTTTCCATAGCAGTAATTCTTTGACTTTAGGAAGTGAAGCTCAAACTTACTTTATGCTTTGCTTTCATCACCTGTGTAGCTCTAGTCATTTAAAATATGCTTGATTTACATCTCATGTAAATGCATAAAAATGGGAGACTAAATCCAAAGCTAGCAATAGAAATTCTATTTCTTACAAATTAAACGATATAATTTTTTCAAAAGGGGTTAGGCAGAAAGTGATAGTGACATTCTTATCTTAGTAAGATAAGATGCCAAGTACGAGTCGTTGTTTTCAGTGGCCTTTGGATCAGGCCCTAAATCCCACAGCAAAGGAATTGCAATTTGACTGTTCATATCAAAAGGATAATTCCACCTCATTAACATCATTTTTTTCAGGCAGCATCACTGGTATGTACCAGCTGCTTTGCCCCACTTCACAGGCACAAAGCAGCTAGAAACCAGGTGAAGTTGGGTTTAAGGCTGCAGTGCATTGGCAGGATAACCCCAAGCATGCAGGTAGATGTGACCTGGTGTTAACTGTGATGCAGCAGCAGTCAGGGATGCTTATTCTTCTCATGGACATAAAATGTCCAGTTAATAGTTTTTGGGGAAATGTGCAGAGAAGCTTAAAAGATGCTTTAAACATTGTATGGTACATGTTGTGTTTGAGTCAATAGTGGCAAGATTATTGCCTGAATTGGGTAAACCTGAACATAAGTGACATCATTTAAATGAAATTAAAAGTAATTGTGCTTAACAAAGGTTAACACTATCCAAGTGTTAATCTTTTTCTAGAGCTTATGGTGAAGGTCTTTCCATTTCCAGTAGAATATTATTCTTTCTTCTAGTTTGATAGGTTGTAGGACCTAGCATTTATG
>JAVSBS010023309.1:0-23123 GCA_033124195.1 Coracias cyanogaster
TATATTTGCAGATGACACCAAGCTGGGTAGGAGTGTTGATCTGCCTAAGCATAGAAAAGCTCTACAGAGAGATCTGGACTGGCTGTATTGATAGGTCTAGACTAATGGTATGACATTCAAAAAGGCCAAGTCCCAAGTCCTTCACTAGGGTCACAACAACCCCGTGCAAAGCTACAGGCTTGGGGAAGAGTGGCTGGAAAGATGACCAGAGGAAAAGAACCTGGGGATGTTGGTTGATAGCTGGCTGAATATGAGCCAGCAGTATGCCCAGGTGGCCAAGAAGGCCAACAGCATCCTAGCTTGTGTCAGAAATGGTGTGGCCAGCAAGGCTAGGGAAGTGATTGTCCGCCTGTGCTCAGCAATGGTGAGGGCACACCTTGAATACTGTGTTCACTTTTGGGCCCCTCACTATAAGAAGGACATTGAGGTGCTGGAGCATGTCCAAAGAAGGGCAACAAAGTTGTTGAGGGGTCTAGAGGAGTGGCTGAGTGAACTGGAGTTGTTTAGCCTGGAGAAAAGGAGGCTGAGGTGAGACCTTATCGCTTTCTCTACTACCTGAAAGAAGGTTGTAGCATGGGGGGGGGGGGGGTGTGTGTCTGTTTCTTCTCCCAATTAACACGTGATAGGACAAGAGGAATTGACCTCAAGTTGTGCCAGGGTAGGTTTAGGTTGGATATTAGGAAAAAAAATCTTCCCTGAAAGGGTTGTAAGCATTGGAACAGGCTGCCCGGGGAAGTGGTAGAGTCACCATCCCTGGAGGTATTTAAAAGACGTATAGACATGGTGCTTAGGGATATGGTTTAGTGGTAGACTTGGCAGTGCTGGGTTAAACATTGGACTCGATGATCTTAAAAGTTTTTTTCCAACCCTGACAATTCTATAATTCTATGATTCTATGAACTATGAAATTAAATATTTATGAATTATATGATATAAATAAGTCTCAAGAGCAGAGTACCTTGTCTGTAGTGCTATGTCTGGTTCAAGCTAAGATTTGCCACACCTTGGCAAGGTGGAGTTAAGTGCACACATAACCCAGCAGCATCTCATTTCTTAGCATCCTGTACCTACACACTGGAAGCCTCTATGTGGAAAACAACTAACAAAGTAGGAAATGATTTGTCCTGTGAGAAGTAATGTTTGTTGGTGAACAGCAATATACCTGTCTGAGTGCCTAGAAACACCTCCTAGAGCTAGACTAAACTATGTTATGGGGTCTTGTATAACCACTAGATCCCATAATTGCAGGTTGTGTTTGGAAGTCGTGGAAATAGGTGCTGCCTGTGAAGGACAGGATAGACTTTCTGAATAGGAAGGATAGAGCCCATTGAAGATTAAAAAACAAACCCAACCCAAACCAAATCACTACCAACAATAAAAACAAACAAACACAGAAAACATCAAAAGCCCTCAAACGTATTTAGCAGTATTAAATATTTTAGTTGCATAGCCATCTGCTTTCTTCAGAGACCTCTGTCCTCAAGCAAATAGTTTGGTCAGAAAATCAGAGTTAACTGCTGTTACCCTTAGCATGTGAAAAGTGCTGGACTGTAAATAACAAGGTATTCGTCCTTAAGAGCTCCTAAAGTAGCATCGCCATCTGTCCTGTGCCATATTGTGATTCGACAGCACCAGTGCAGAGTCCTACACAGTGTCAGAGGGGGAAAAAAGGAGGAGAAAGGGCAGATGCAAAGTCAGTATAACCGAAGTTCAACAAACCCAAAGCATGGATGTACTTTAAAGACAGTCTTTATAACTGAATTTAGGGAGCTATGCTTACTGTACTCTCAAATTTTACTCCCAATCTTTGTAATAGCTACTTGTCTGCAGTAATGTAAACATGGCTCTGTCTTATTCATTGTTCATTATAACTAATTTTTGTATATGGCCACGTACACGACACCTGTCTTATAAAGCCATGCCTATAAAACTTTCATTCTACTTACTGTAGTTGCCACATCTAAAACTGCAATACGTATTGTTTTAGAATGATCTTGAATTATATAGAATAGTTCATGGTATTCTAGGATTTTTCATTAGATTGCATACTAAAAAAGAGATATGCAAATATCCCCAAAGTCTAATATTAAGTAGTGTGGATAAAAAATAATGGACCAAATTTACCCTTGGCTTAATACCGTTATGTTTATTGGAAACATAAGGGATTAATACAACAATACTTTTTTTCTTTTATTCTAGAATATATTTTAATTTTTAAAAAAATATTAATTTTATCTACATACATTACATCTCTTTTCATTTTCACAGATGGAGGTATAAGGTTTCCAGAAATCCTTAGAATAGTAATTAAGACAGTATTTGAATGCCACCTGATTTCAGGTAGCACTCTCTGGGTAGAATCCCCATCTGGTCCATAAAGAGCAGAAGGCTTGTTCAGTGCTGAAAATTGTTACACCTAATCCTAATTTATAATGTTCCCTATTCCAACCTTTTGTGGAATCTATCCAAGGACAGTATAACATCAGGAAGTGAATGGCATATATAACAGGGAATCACATGAATGAGAAAAGTCAATCTGAGTTTGGAAAACTATATGTTAATTAGTGCTTAACTTAGCATTGATAGGTGTTTTTGCTGTTTTTTCACCACTGTGCTTTTAAGCAGTAAGTGAACTTCTTAAAAACATCCAGTTGATTGATAAAGGAAATGTTGGTGAAAGTTTAGAAACACATGAAAGCTATCAGAAGCAAACATGAAGGAAATGATTACAGCAAGTGTTTGCTAATAGCTTTGATGTTAAGAGTATTTGAAAAGAAGAAAGCTACCAGTGTTCAAATTCTTATGTTCACCCTGATTATCCCTTTGTAGCGGCCAAAAGGAGCTACATAGCAAGCTTTCATCAGCTCTGTGAAGTTTACCTTGAAATAAAGTACATCTAAATTGCCATCAGCTTAGCAACCTGAAGTAGGAGTATCTTGTCTTCTGCAGCAATTTGGAGAATAAACCTAGAAGCGTTTTCAAGGAATCCGTATAGCTTCAGGAGTCTTCTGTGGGTACCTGGGCAGGCAGACACCAGAGGTGAAAACACAACCATGACTTGGAACAGTGTTGCCTACTGAGCAAAGCTGTTTGCAAGGATGAGACTTTGCTTAAAGGTGAGGATCTGGCAGGGACACTCTATTCAGATATTAAGAGAAAACAGAAAAAGTCCTGAAAGAGGGAAAGGCATTTTCTTTTCAGCTTTTTACAATGGTGGATTTAGTTGATACTTAAACCTTCAGACTCAGTACAGGCTGCCCTCTGACAAGGATCAACCAGGGAGTTTTGCATCTTCTTTGACCACATTTTCTAACTTTTGGGCTTTTGATGAATATCTATAGCTGTCCTTAACCCTCCTTCTAATCAGTCTGCAGTTGGAGGAACAACATCAGATTTTTTTTTATATGTCAAGGCAGAGATAGATTTAACAATGTATCTTTTCCGTATAAAGATTGTTTTTAAAAGTCCACACCAGCAGCTTAGGGTTTGAAAGCAACCTTAAAAAGAAGAAACTCAAAATAGTATGTCAACTGTGAGAAAGAAATGTGGTTGCTCTTCCAGCTTTGACTACTTTATTTGAAATAGACATGGGGAAATGTCTGTGTTTTAAATGAAAATATCTTATTATTTTCTAGGATGGTTACATAGATCGCAGTGAACTGTCTTGTAGGAAATAACTTTCCACAGCTTCTCCAGCCTGTCAGGAAATCCAGAAGCCTGCTGCTTGAATTCCTCTGAGGGGTTCCTGCACTAAAAAATTTTTAGGCTTTGTCTTGCAACCTAATGCATGCCAAATCACAAAGAATCAAGAGATTTGTCTGTTGTGCTCCAGGTGCACTTGAGTCCAAAAGTGAAGATGCTGCTTTAAGTCCTGATTCTGAACATCCAGAAAAGCTTTCAAAAACCTGAAAGTCACTGCATATACTTCATAACTCTATTGGGCTAATACATATTGTGGATGCAAAAAAAAGGCATTGGTAAATATGTACTTGTTTGGCCAATATATCAGGTAGACACAAAAAGCAAATATCACAATTTTGCTGATGAATCATTTATTCTCTCTGTTCTTTGACATGACAGTTTTTAAAACAAAACAGAAGGCATAGTTTGATGAGGTACTCCCACTGAACATAATCCATCTCTGTGAATTGTATTGTCAGAAATATAAGTGAGATGGCAGGCAACGACCCAGCAAGACAAGTGATGGTTTTTCCTTCCTGCCTTTCACCAAAAAACAAAGCAAAAATCACTTTTCTAAAATCATACCAGCTCTGTATCTGCACTAGTTAATCATTCCTCAGGCAAGCATCTGATTAAAAAAAAACAGTCCTTAATATTAATAATGTAATGGAGTAATACACACAGATTAAAAAAAAAAAAAAAAAGGTGAATTAAAGAGACTGGCTTTGAAAAGTGTTAAACTAGTTGTTTATATTAATGATCAGTTATGCATCAGCTGAAGAATATTGATAATTTCTGGCCTGATATTGACTGAGGAACTGTAAAGCTGGCTCTATAAGGAGTCAACTGTAGCAGGAAAAAAAACAGACAAGTTCCAGCAGTCTATTGTTTGAGTTCCAGCAGTTTATTCTTTACAGTATGGAGGGTTAAAAAGCTTCAGTGAGCCCCTGAAGCTTTTAGAGGAGTAGCTGAAAGAATACATTGAAGTTTTTAATGTTATTGTATTTGAGATTTTAAATGATTTTATTTTCCATACAATGTTAATCTGTGGCTCTTTGCTGTAAGCACAAACCTTATTTCCCCCTCTAGTTCTCTTTTTTTTTTTCTATTCTTTTTTCTTTTATAATAATGTTACCAAGCTAATGTGTGTAAAAAGTTAAAAGTGTTTTAAGTCGCAAGGTCCTCATGGCACCACTAGCCTAATGTTAGATTAAACAACTAAAGTAGAACCTCAATCTGCAAAATCGCATAGAATAACTAAAATAAGAATATTCCTTGCATGATTCAGCTATTATAATATGCATAGACATCTTTATCTGAAACATGTCTCCAAGTAGCTTGACTCTTTCTTATCTACTTATTCTAGAAACAATCTGAGGCTGCTGATGTAATGTTGCCTTAAGAAGAAGAGAGAAAATGTCTGATGTGATTCAGTAGATAATGTAGGGAGCAAAAGCAGTGTCTTTTGAAAGAAAAGAAGTATTGTCTTTAATCAGTTAGTATTGTCTAATGGTTGCAACTTTACTGTTTAACCTGATTCATTTTCTTTATTACCTTCCTATAGTCAAACCCAGAGCCCAAGTTTCTCGTGGTTCAGTAGTGCGTCCCAGAAAATTTCTACAAAAATCTGCTTTCTCCCATCATCCACTTCAAAAAACCCAATAAAAACATAGGTAGAGTCTAACAAAAAGTATTTGTTTTTATCATGCTTGTTCTAGTTAGACAAACACCCCAGCTACTTATTTCTACAACTCTTAGTTTAGTTTCTAAGGGCTGTATCACTTAAATCAAAACTTTGGTCCAGCTCTGCAATGTCTGAACAGAAACAAGTTCTCCCCGTAAGAAAGTCAACCCCAGGGAGAAGAAGCTATCTCACCAAAGCCTGCTTCACCTTTAAGTTATAACCACACAAAAAAGACTCCTTTTCTATACTGTCTTTTGCTGTTTTCTTTATTTACTTTATGCATGCAATAATAAATATATACTTTATTGATACTGTGTTGTATCCAGCCTGTGATAGTTACTCTTTCCATCTCCCAGGATAGGAACTGCAGTTCATCTCTTACCTCCAAACTTCTCTGCTTTGGGGCTTACACTTGAATTAGTCAACTATGATCACTCAACAATGTAAGGCAGTCTTGGCAAAGCAGGTGATGCTTTAACTGTGAGCAAAACATTTCTCATTCATTTTTGTTCTCTAATTGATGAATTTTTCTGAGTTTTGTAGGCCTAATCCTCTCCTCTGCCTCAACAATTTAATATTGATATAACACATTCTTTTGATGGTGCAAGTCAAAAGTAATTCCAATTGGAAAATAATTTTTGTTACATTTACATTTTTTTTCATCAGATCATTTGCTTTCTTCTTCCATGAAAAGCTTCAGTGCCACACATCTGACAATCGGTTTAATTGTTTGCTTGGATATGCAGGGGCAAACAAAAATGGGCAGCAGGAATTGCTAGACTTCCACTCATGCCCAGAGCAACATATGGATCAACAGAGAGTTAGGAAGCTTTCATTATTTCTTGTTATCTGTCAATTTTCACATTATAGGAACACCATGTTTCTAAAGCCTGTTTCGGGGGCCTTTTGTGCTTTTTAGTTGCGGGATTAAATTCAGGTTGTAGCTCCCATATTTGTAACCACTCTGCAGCAGTGTTTATGTGAAGAGCCCTTTGTGGACTCATCCTGGTTTGACTAGATTGCTACTGGAAGCTATCAAAGAGCCATAAAATCCCCAGCACTGGCTTTACATTTCCTGTGGGCATTGACCAATGTGACAGTTGCTTCACTTCACAGCTGCAGCTGCAGGTCTTCCCTTTTAGCTCCCCAAACCGCTCAGCAGCAGGAATAGCCAAGCCTGGCTGCTCTGACCTGCACAGCCTCTCTCATTTCTTGCTGTCTTGCCCAAGAGAGGACTCAGCACTGATACAGCTTCTTAGACACAGGGCCCCAGAGAGTGGCTGGCTCCAGAGCAGAAATGTTGAAGCCAAAAACCCATTGATTTCTAACACATAGATCTGAAATTTAATCAAATTTCAGTAATATCAGCCTGTGACCTTTTCTCTTATTAGTGAATTTATGCACAGCTTAGTCCCTCACTCCCTTATCGCTCTGTGTGTGCTGGTGCTGCCTTCAGCATAATTATTGGAAAATTTTGAGTGTTAATTGAGCATGATTGAATCTTGTTATGAATCATATGTACAGTAGCTGAGAAGAAGAGCGTGCTTGC
This sequence comes from Coracias cyanogaster, assembly GCA_033124195.1. NCBI lineage: Eukaryota > Metazoa > Chordata > Aves > Coraciiformes > Coraciidae > Coracias > Coracias cyanogaster. Next base: position 6,915 of record JAVSBS010023309.1, read on the forward strand.
ATTTTTCTTGCTGGGGGAAGGGACTGGGTAAGAAAGCTTTATTGCAGGACATAGAATTCTGATTTTTCATGATCTAGGTATTTTAATGTAGTTCCATGAAGAGGAGTCTGGTGACATAATGTCTTGTGGTACAGTACAGGTTTCACTTAAAATCCATTAAATGTATCATAGTAACTGTCCTTGCAGTACTGGAATGGAAGCTCAGATAACACTATCTTTTATAAACCCTCTATTTTCAGGTGTTTAACATAACCATGAAACTTTGCTTTGGGCAGAAACTTGACTAGCAATGTCAAAAATAAACTTGAGAAAATTGTATTTTGAAAATACTTTCCAACAAATCTTGTTTTTTATTTCAGAAATCATATGAAGGTCATGGCCTATAATAATTTGCTGAGTGTTTGGATGTTCAGTCTATACTATAACTTCAAAGCTGATGTTTTCTTTCATACTTTTTTTTTTTAGTCTATTAGAACTGGTTATTTTTGCACCTACTGGTGCAGATGCTTTAGTTTTATGATTGAATGCATGCATCAGCTAAGTGCCAGTGCCCTTAAAGTGATTTAAACTAGAAAATGCAATGTGTTAGAGGCATTAGATAAATAGATTTGCAAGATAGTCTTGAAAACGGTTCACCAGCCCTTTTAGTAACCTTATTGTGCTTTGACTCAGTCTCAAGCAAAAAGGAATTAGAAATAATAATTTCGGTTCCACAAAGTAAAATTTGTAAATAATCCTATTTACAGTTGCTTCTCTTAAATGTTTAGACATACTGTGGAGAAAGATGGGCTTCTGCGCAGTTTTTTTGTATTTAAGCTTTCTAGCTATGCCCATGGTATGTGTTAAACAGTCCAGTTAATTTTTCCACATGAATATTCTAATCTGTTTTCATTTTGATTCCAAATGTTCTAAATGTTGGTGAACTTTTTCTCTTGGAATGAAATTACTTTTCTTTTGAAGTAACAATGGATTCTGATGATATATGGTGAAATACCCAGGCTTAATCAAGGTTTCTTGGTATATTTAAGCATGAAGTTTAGATTAAAATCAAAATTTACATCTGTCTTAGCTAACATAGAATCTTACTAATTACATTGCTAGATTTTAAGTTAAAGCAATAAATCAAATTTTTAATCTTAAGATTCCATTTTACCCTTGTAAGCTAGAGTTCTTACCCAAGGATGTAGGGGGCTTATTGTAAAAAATAATTAGTAATTACTTTAATTTTAAAGTGTAAATTGAGATTTTAATTTAAATGATAGGATTTCAGACTACTTTTTAATTAAAAATGTACTATTCATTTCTACTATTTAAAAGTTCAAAGATAAATTCAGCTGAAACTCAGTCATTCAAAAATCTGTTTTTCTTGCTTTGTAAGCATAGCATATGAATTTTCATAGAAAAGCAGATGCTCGCTTCTTAAGCAAGTTGCAGAAAAGACCATGATTATAAGCAAAGTACTCTAAAGCAGCATCTCAGAAATTTATAACTGCATATATACAAAAGCATGTAACATGAATTTTAAAATCATATTGAAATTATAATTACCAGACTGAAAGTTATGTAGATAACTCTTTTATAAGGCCAAATTAATCATAAAACTTTGTTTGTATTATGAGGAAAAATTTAATAACATCAGCTAACATGAAGAAATGTGAAGGGAAAATATTTTCTTTTTTCTTTTTTTCCTTCATTTACACTAAAAACTCTAGAAATCTCCAGCTCAGGACAGCCTTGCATCTATGAGGCTTATTGATAGACACCCATTGGTGATGAAGAATCTGTCATTAGAACATCATGCAGTAATCATTTATTTTATTATTTTTTAATCTATTTGGTATTATGGGATGAGCTGTACTCTGACAAGACTAAGATTTCCAAAGCTTCATTTGTACTCCTTCGTTTGTCATGCACAAGTGTTATCAGGAGGACATTCAGGGTTTCTGACTCCATAGGATGGTAAGTACAGGAGACAAAATAAAAGGCAGTTATTTCAAGCCATATTTCTAAAGCTATTCAGCTAGGTATAATGAAAATGCTCAAAGGAACCAAAATGCTTTGAATAAATGGATAAGAAAAGCTGTCTGTAAAAGGCTGGATTTTAGATCCAGCCTGTGCTGTCCTTTGCCTTTTTCACACCATACAGTTTTGCATTCTCCATGCCAGCAGCAGTGCAGACAAGAAACTTGTCTGCCTCAGGAGAACTTAAAGAGGAACTCAGAGAACCTCCCTTCCAGTGAGGGATTTTGCATTTTTTTTCCCTTTTGAGTCTCATTTTTATGTAGCTCATTACTTTATAGTGCCCTGGTATAGCATGGAAATAAGATGCAGTATTTTCTTGAGGCCAAGTCATGATAACACTTTGCGAATTCTAGCAATGGAGTATCTCTTCAGTGAGCGTCATTTAGCTAGGATGAGTAATTCAGAGATGTCCTATGGTAAAGAGGCTGAAGTATGACCGTGTTTAAAATGGATCAGAACTTAACATTGTTTTGTATCTTGAGGGCTGGAAGAGTAGAGTATAATTCATTGATGAGTAGACGAAAAGGAGGTAAGGCAAAATAACTATTCCTAAATATAACTATGCAGAAACTGGGGAGAAACAGCATATATCAAGTTTTGGAAGTCCACTGGAAAAAATAAAAAAGGATATTATATGACATGACACAAAAGGATCTCTGAGATACAATTGATCTGAATGCTTTGGGTTTGGGTAAAAATGGTGTTATTAGTACCAGATAATAATAACATGTATAGTAGTAATATTCTATAGATGTTATAAAAATAACTTTTAAATCTAATCATGGATTATTTGAGAACAATTGAAATGCATGACTTTAGGCATAGCTTTTCTGTATTGTGTTTTATGCATTTATCTATACTGGAGCTGCCTATCAGATCAGACTGGCAAGAAACAGGTCTCATTGAAGATGTTTTTCTTAGTGGTGTACAACTGAATCTATAATTATAGAATGGTTGGGGTCGGAAGAGACTTTTGAAGATCATATCATGCAACCCCCTTGCGATGGGCAGGGTCATCTTTCACAAGATAGGTTGCTCAAAGCCCTCTCCAACCTGACCTTGAACACTTCCAGTGATGAGGCATCCACAATATCTCTGGGCAACTGGTTCCAGTGTCCCACTACCCTCATTACAAAAGAATTCTTCCCTATATCTAATCTGAAGCTACTCTCTTTCAATTTAAAACCACTGCTCCTTGACTTGTCACTACTTGCCCTGGCAAAAAGCCTCTCTCCATCTCCAATAAAGTCTCCCTGGAGTCTTCTCTTCTCTACACTGAACAATCCCAACTCTCTCAGCTTTTCTTCATAAGAGAGGTGTTCCAGTTCTCTGATGATTTTTGTGGCTCTCCTCTGGACCCTTCTATTGGGGACCCCAAAGCTGATGAGATATATTAAAATATTCATTAGAAGGCTCAGTTTGTTTTGACAAAACTTAGAAGGCAAAGTCAATATTCCTATGTCATTAAAAAAAAAAAAAAAAGTAATAAAATTCAATTTTCCTAGTAGCTAGTTACCAGTACCACTTACAACCTTCTTGCTGGACAGAAAATAATGAGCAGCAGATACCATCTGGGGAGGTTCCAGTGATCCTTGTCTTCACAATGCCCTTTAGTACGTCTCATTTTCATATAAAGCTACTGTGTATGTGAGTCATATCATTTGTAAGAGCTCAATTTATTAGATAAATATACATTTATTTTCCTTAGTTTCCCAGTGACCCTTTTATGTTTTATCAAAATATTGTTACATCCCAATAACTTCACAGATGTCACATCAAAATCTTTGCTGTTAAAGTATTCTAATGTTGTAAATGACCCATCAGCTAATATGAAAGTGCTCTCGTTACCCAATTTGAATTGAAAGAATGAAAAAGTTCTCTAAATAGTAAAAAGAACTAAGAAAAAAGAACCTCCCAAGAACATTGCCTTCTATCACCAAAGCAAATTATTCTTACTATTTTCATTTCCATTACAGCTGAAATATGGTTCCAAAGCAAGAATGCCTAAAGAAGCCAAATTTCTCTTTACTTTTACAAAATAAAAATATATACATTAATTTATTAAACTTTGCCAAAATAAAATAATATTATCATCACAATATTGATACTTTTAAAGTTTGTGTATAAATATAAAATATTTGTAAATATACTTTTGTATAGTTGTAAATATATTTTGTCCTAAACTCAGTAGACTTTTGAAGAAATAAATTAGGTAGAAGTAGTAGAAGAAGAAATTACAAATTTTAATGGCTCCAGAAAATTTCTGCATTTAGCTTATGTGCTATTATCTTTAGATCATCTCTAGTTTCCTCTTTTACTAGTTAAAAAAATAAAAAATACATTATATGCTTTTATGAAAATAATGTTATTTGCACTGCATTTTGATATTGTATTAGTAAAATGTTGTGGTGTAGTCTTTCTGCTTTAGGAAGTCCCCTTTTAAAAATTTAAAAGCATTAAAGGAAACTGAGGAGACTTGAGAAGAAAAAACTGTAGTGTGACTTGGAGCTCGCAGGATAGAAACATTATTTCTCACTCGTTCATCTTTATCATTGTGCTGGGGAAACCCAGAGACGGGCAGATGCTGACCTGGTTCAGCAGCCACAGTACCCATGGAGATAAACAAAGCTGGAAACAAAAGCTTTCTGTGTTTCTTTTCAGGGATCTACAAGGTCCTTTGAGGTCCCAAGATATTGGATTCATCACTCCCTTAGGATAAAATTGTTACCTGTTTTCTGTGTTCTTTTTTGAGCTGTGCAAAGAGCAATTGAGGAAATAGCACTAAAAGAGAGCCCATCCCTTCCTAAATGTGACCCAAATGGTTATGATTAAAACTCAACATCTGTAGCATAGATATGGAAACTGAAAGAAGATGAAGATTTCTGTATTTCAGACTGTACAATTTTGTTTTGTTATAGCAGCTCATTGACAATGTCCTTGTTGAGGGGAAAAAAAAAAAGTAAGGGATATCACATCCAAAACACTTCATTTATTCAAAAGCATTTCAGTTACTCTGGAATACTTTGATGTTATAATTTCTGTGACAAGCTGTGCTGCGCTTTCCCAGCAGAAGGAGCAGAAGGTCTGGTGCAACAAGCCTGTCTTTCCTTTTGATTACTCCAAGTGCTATATTGAAATAACTTTAATGCAAAGTAAACATTGAAATGATGTCATTTGAGCTCATCTTTTTGGAAAATTCACAAATCCTTTAAATGTCACCTTTGTACACAGAAGCTTACCATTAAATAAATTAAAAGCTCTTTTATCATGTAGGGTTGCATCTATTGAATTCCTTAAAAAGAAATTTATTTAAATTACTAGGTAAGAAAAGTAGATTAATGGGTTAAATCTCTTTATACATTATCACTCCAAAAGCCAATCTCCTGTCTCCCCTCTGGCAAAACCACTATTCTTAGCTTTCTTTTCTACGAGCTGTTAGATTTTCCTGAGTCTGAAGGAAATTTGAAGGACTTTGTGAAGACTGGGCTGAGTGAGAAATTATTCACTTGGTTTACTGTTTTGGGCCATCCCCAGTGAACATGGAAGATTATATATTGCGTTTGATGTTGTACAGTGAATTACAGATCTACCAATTAGTTAATAAGAGATTGGTGTGTTATTTGGATGTTGGGGTATTTCCTGTCTCTGAGTTTGAATTTAACCACCTTCTGATGGCAATGTCCCTCTCATGTACATTGTCTCATATCAGTGAACCTTAAACTATGAACCAAAAGATCTTGTATCCCATTGCCAGTCCTTATTTTCTCATTTCATGACTTTTTTTTTCACTAGGTGTAAACATCCTTAGGGCATATTAATTCCTTTCTCTGCTTACCCCCAACTGTTCTAGCCTTATGGCTCTTGAGTTCTTCTTTTCCTTCTCCAATTCTCCCTGCTTCAGTCATGAAGCTGAACTTTTTCTTTCACACAGTATGTGCTTCCTCTTCCATTGCCATCAGGAGCTGCCACAGTTAAATATTTGTTTGCTTTTTTTGCAAAGCATCTGTTGGATAATTCATTCTCTTCCAGCAGTTAAGCTAGTTAATTCTTTCTCATTAAGGATTCTGAAGAAACATTTCTGTTTGCTTTGTGATGTTTGGAAAACCAAAGATTTCTCTTTTCCTTGTCTGAAGGACATGCAGTCTATCAGTGTTGGCACAAATTCATATTAGATTGTGTGTCTGAAAATATTCCACCAGATCTAATTTTATGTCATTTTCTTTTCCTTTTTTATTTTTCACTTTCTGCTCTCGAGAGATTCTTGCATTCTCAAAATAATATAGGCAGATATATTCCTATATTTTGTACTTATTTAGCAGACTACTTCACAAAAGAAATTTCTGGAAATTAGTACTGTCCAGGAAGAGCCTCATTTGATGGTAAAAGCCTTGGGGGAGTTTACAAAGTTTTCTTTTGACTTTTCCCATTCTGAACTGTGTTGAAAAATATATAGTTACAAAGAGAAATGCAGACAGTGATATCTGTATATTCCAACAGTTTCCTGGGATATCTGGCTTCATTACAGTGATTGACTGACAATTCTGAGTTTGTGTGCAAATGCAATTGTCCTGCTCATTTCATTTCCTTGGTCTATAGTATATATATAAAAAAATCCACCCAAACACAAGTATATTTTTTAGTCTGAAGTTTTATGAAATAGCCCTTTAGGTGACATAGCTTAGAAAACTGGAGAAAAGGCAATATTGTTCAGATGCTTTTAATAATGTGAAGATGGTTCTTTCTCCCTGTATTCTGACCATCAGAAAATATACTAGCAGAATGTCACAGTGCTTTACAGTCCAAGGAGTTACTTTTATGGTATAGTCTCTGCTGCTTTACTGATGCAGCAAGCAGTGGGTTATTTCCTTGCCAAGTTAAGCAATTGTTTTAACAATCCAGACTTTTTAATTCTCTAAATATTGCCAACCAAGCTGGCCAGAAATGTTGCTGACTATGTCCACAAAGTCTGTGTAACAAAATGTAACAGGAAGAAGAGTCTCCTCTGGCCATACAGGGTTTAATACTGCCTCCTTTCCTCTTCATAGCTCACAAGTGAGAAGAGTTTCTTTAAATATATTGATGAGGTCAGATAAGATACATGAGGGGGAAAAAGCTCCCTGGAAGAGGCCATAATAGGACAGAAAACAAATAATATGTTGCTCTAGTCGGCACTGAATAGAGGATTATGACAGAACTGAATGCTTAAAAATATTGTTCCTGTCAGTTGTTCTTGAAGATATGAGAAGAAATGTCCAAAATAAAAGAAATAAAGAAACTTTTTAGATAAGATGTAAGATCTTCTCTTAAAGTTTTGTTGTCTGAAGCTAGAACATTTTAAATCGAAAGCACTAGAATCAATTCAGAAACTTTATCAGGATAGATAAATGGAAAATCATTGAAAAGAAAAGAAAAATAAAGTACATAAGAGAGAAAACCATAAATAAAAAACATTTGACAGTTTTCTTTCTAATTATTTGAAATTAAATTAATAATACCAGTTATGCTTCCATGTCTTCTTTTAAAGAGGTGGTATCTCAGTAGAGTCATGAGCTTTTCTAACATTGTATAGCTTGGAAATCTGCCGCAAAAGCAAAAGGAATTAACAACGGTGTTACTTGTGCCGGAATTTATTTTTTAGAGGATCATATCATACAAGGTCAGGCTGCATGTTACTATAACCTTCCAAAACAAAGCCCAAAGAAACAGGAAGAATTGGACTTTTTATTTTCTCTCTTTCATCTATTATGACTTTGTCACTTTAGTAGTACTTACTCCATGATGTCAAAGGCAGCTAGTTGAGTAGTTCATCATCAGTCACAGTACTTGTCAATATTAGCTAAAATAAGACAGACATATGATATATGGGCAAAGAGCAATATAATGTTATTGGAAATTATCCAAAATAAACTGCCTTATGCCACCAACCTCAGATTTGAATCCAAGTTAAAATCTAATTTAAAAGAAGCCTAAATTAAAAAAGCTTAGTTAATTCCTTCAATTTGCAAAACTATTCCAATTCCATTCCATTAGGCAACTAATTTCTACCTGTCAGATACAGAATGAAAGTGGTCCCTCTCTGGAGGAAACTTCCTACTTGTAGTAATTAGGTATGAGGAACCTGGGAAGATGCCTATACTTCAATAGTTGCCAGTGCTTAACTCTCAGAGCTCATCACCCCATGGGTAAATGCAATTGAAGTGTCAGCTTCAATAGTTTCACAGTACAGAAGGCTAAAATGAGGTTACATATTTCATAATTAAATAACAAAATTACTTTAATTTTTGTTGGAGAATCATAAAAGGTTACCTTTGTGAAATTCATCTATATAAATCCCTTTTGTTGATCTATTATTCTAATAGAGAAAATATGAAGAGGTCTTGATTACTATTAGAAGATAAGAACAAGAATGCAAGTAATGAACAACATCAAGGAAATAATGAACAACATGAAGCTAACAGAACTGTGCAGACAAAATAAAATTGCTCCTCTCGCAATTCCGTTTGGATTGCACCTGGATTTATCTGTTTACTTCTTCCCTAAGAGCAAGTACCAGAATAGATGCGGGGGAGGGTGGGGAAATGTACAATTTCCTGAAGAAAATGAAACACCGTACTTGTCACTTAAAACTACTTCTCTATGCTTTCTTAAACACTGTGCAATTTTTAAGACAAGAACAAAAAATATTAATAGGTATTTCATAGTCTGTTTTTACATAAAGATAACCTATTTCTGTATCAGATGGAGCTTAACTTGACCAGCCTTCAGTTTATAACAGACAGTTTTATTCTTTTACTACTCTTTATATTTCATTATAAGGGCAACAGGGGAAAAAATAATTACACTGATCTATTACATTATTTCAACTTAAATAAACACAGGTGTGAAGTTTGTAATTTTAAAAAGTCTAAAGTATTATAAACTGATTTGGAGGTGTAGCAGTGAATTATGGGGAAGAAATTATGTGGAGTAGAGGAAAGACAGGCTTTATTTTATTGTTCTGTCCCTGAAGTATCTTCATTTTCCAACAATGTGAGTGTTAGGCTGGCTCTAAGTCCCCTTAGGGGTGAACATAAGCTTTACAAAGTTTAAGCAGGAAAATATCTTTAAACCTCAGTTGTTTAAGAAAACAAAAGCATATAAGAGGAGGAACAGTAATTTTTATATTCCTGCAGAGTTTCTTTTATTAAATTGCATAATTATCTTGAATATAAGTTCCTATTAGATGAATGCACATACCAAGAATTCCATAGAGTACTTTCACGAATGGCTTATTTGGAAAACAGCAACCTTTTATTTTACGTTTTCTGCAATGCTTACAGTAATTTTGTTAACACTTTAAAATTTGTTGCATCGGTAGGGGGTTATGATCCCACAGCACCAAATTAGCATAAGCACAACTCTGTTACATACAGCTGTGGACTGACGGGGCTTGTTAGGAATTTATGTCAGCAAGAAATAATTATTTTGTCCTAGAGGGGAACAAATTCTAAAAGGTATGCCCCAGCTTAGCAGGAAAAATGAGCCTGTCTATGGCATTTTTACTTGAATCGTTGAGTCTCGGGTATTGATAGAGATTAGTTTAAAAAGCTGGGATATAAAAATAATCATTAGTCTTTTATAAAACAAATTGGATTGCTATTGTGAATGATAAAAAAATACAATTAAATCCCAGTGCAATGCATACTCTATGCAGATTAATTCTACATCTAATGGTATACTTTATCATAAGCAATCCCTACTTTTTTAAGTTTTGTGGATGATCTTTTTTTAATATGAAAATGAATTTGTCTGAATCATGTGACAGTATAGAAAATACCTTAATCACTACTTTCTTCCACTGACAGACTCCCAGTATGGAGTGAAAAAAAAAATTTTTAAAAGCCTCAGGTTGCTAGACTAGAAAATAAAAAAGAATGGAGATTATATTTTCTAGGCATGGAATCTGGTCTTGTAAGGAGCTGGGAGAGCATTCCATGGCGCTTGCTTGGAGTCTGGAAAACACAGGGTATATCCACTAGAAAAAAAAAGAGACGAGGTACTTTCTAGAGGTGGAAGAAAATATTTCACAGATAATAAAAAATACAAGTTTATGGAAATCATTATGTTTTAAGATGAGATTTCAATCTCCACAAAATTGTTTCAGAGACCTTCCTTTAAAAATTAATACACTATTTTTACCTCAGATGGATATTAGTTTGGACTAGTTTACACAACTTTTGAATTATATCAACACCAGTTGTATGATTATATTTGGTTATCTATACAATATTGAATGTTTCTATACTACAATGTGTTTGTCCTATTAAAATAGTATCTGACTCCTGATGACAATAGAGAATTTCCATTTATGTGGGGAAAAATGTCAGCTCTTCATTTTGTTGTGAAACAAAAGACAAATCTCTACACTTTAGAAGACAGAGTAAGAATTGGAAAAGATAGCTGAGACTCATCTTTCAAATCTCCTATGGATGACAGATATTAGCAATTTGGAAATACTTTTTCATAAACATAGCCTGAAAGCTGAGGTTATCAATGTGAAAAGCTCAAAAATATTAAAACTTATCTATTTTTCTCATTTCAAATATTTCAACCTGAAGGAATTTAAAGAAACTGATATTGAATTGCCACAAATTTAAGAGACATGTAAATACCTATTAATTTTATATACACTGAACTTGCTGAAGCAGTGAACGGTATATGTTATCTGAATCAAGGAACTTCATATATTTCATGCAATAAATGGAGAATTTATAAGGAAATATTGCTATTAGTTGTCTTCCACAATAATCTCAGACTCAAACAAAATTAAACTTGTTCATTTGCATTCAATATTGGAAAATTATACTGAAAACTTCATTTTTCAAGTTATAAGCCAACCACTAAATTTAAAGGGCGGCTTTTTTGTTTTGTTTTGGGGTAGGTTTTTGTAGTTCTTTCACCCCCAACACCCTTATTCTTTAGGAATAATCTTTTCTTAAAGTGATACACAAGTAGTCTTTTTTTTCTTGTGTCTTCCTAATGACCTTGGTGTGATTGGTGTTGGAAAGCGTGTGCAGTAGTAAACAATTAGTTGTCTATATTCTTACACTTTCCACTATTTTTATACTCTGTGTCTGCACCAAACAGAAGGAAAACAATGAGGAAATTCCATTTTTTGTCCTTAGTTCATACGTGTCCAAATGCAAGAAGTCATATACACTCCAGTTAGGATAATGGCAAGGAACAGCCTGTCCTTGTTGACAGATATGAGTAGACCTCCTGACCTTCACCTCTAATTTTGTTGCTTTTGGGATTCTCTAGATGTTACCTAGAAAAAGATATATGCATTCAGTGGCCATCTGTAGAAGACAATGAGAAAAATCAATGATGAACTAAACTATGAAACTTTTGCATTATTCACCTGAGAAAAAGGGGGGGAAAGTTCACGTCTGTTGTCAAGGTTTAGGGTCAGTCTGCTAGACCTACAACAGGTGCTCTCTGTTAACCTCTCTCTGTCCCCCCAAATAGGAGAAGAGAAAGAGGATAAGGGAGAGAGACTTATGGATTGCTGTTGGACCCCTCTCCCCGCCTTTATGGGAGAGGAAGGGAATGAGAGAGTACATTGACTGATATCTCCAATTAATAAAAAACCCACAGCTTAATTTTTGTGATCACAACTTACAGTGGCCATTCATATCCCTCATTACAGTTCTCTGTATAAAATTTATTTTTCCCATAGCTATATTGCTCACACAAATAGTAAAGTTGTTATAAGGATTGGATTTTCTTTCTAGGTTCTTCTGACTTCTTGTATACAACAGGGAGAGATTTCTTTGCCATTTTTAAACACAAGAAATAGATCGCCTTTTTGTATTGTTTGTTTCTCAGAAATTGGTGTGGGATAATAATTCAGTTAATCTTTCAGGCAGCTAAAACTAGTGAATGATGCATTGTACTTGTCACTAAAGTTTTCCTTTTTAGCGGTTTTGGGAAATGTTATTAATTTAATCACCAGGAAGGAAACAATAAATAATGTGATCAAAATTAATGGTCCCTGGAATTTAAAGCAAGGTGGGTAAAGGTAAATGATGAGCCAAGGAAATGAACCAACACCCTCAAAATCTTAACACATTTCCTGAGCAAAATGATTATTAATATTCTGAATAAAGTGATTATCTTTATTAAAAGGTAGCTAAAAAAACCTGGGTTTGAGGATAATCTGTGGTTGAGTTACACATATAAAATAAAAAGCTATTGACTTTAATCCATATTTTCTTAGTGATCTCCTGAATAGATCTTGGGAAATTCACCTTATATGTACATTAGTTTCTCTACTATTAAAAGGACTTAAGTAGCATTAGCTTACTTCTTTAATTTCAAATTTTCTAAAGTGTTCTTAAATGCAAGAGATATTTCAGTCAGAAGCTATACAAAAATTTTGAAAATTTGTGGTGTTCCAGAATCATCTCAAGCTATGGGCAAATGAATAGAAGTGAAACTAGATGCCTGTTTTAGTTTCAGTTGTGGCACTACAGGAGAAATGGCGACAGCAATATTTAAAGCACTTTAGAGAACCCTGATAGTGAGACACTTTTAAAATATGCAACATTTTTTCCAGAATATCTGGATGCACAATCTGATTCATGTTGTGAAATATTTAGGGCAAACTGTTCCTTTAGATCAACACAATCATTTGTTTGGAATCCTTAGTTAAATAGCATGATGAATGCATAAAGGTAATAAAATAAGTCTAAATGTGATACTTGAAATCTTTTAGTTTCAAAAATGTTGTTTGACCGCTAATATGGCATTTAAGCTTCTGTGACAATCACTATGGACTGGAGATAGCACATTCATACTCAAAGATGTAACTAACTTTACTACGAAAAATCCTAATTTCATTTTTAAAAGCAAAATAAAAATATTCTCCGTCCAATAAAAGTCTTCTCTCTAGTAGTAGTCTCATGTGATATTTTGCTTTTTTATAGGTTAATTGCCCTAGGATTTGGGGAAATCTGTACGTTTGGCAAATGAACTTGTGATATATGTAATCTGACTTGTTTTTAAATGATTTAGGCATTGATGTTCTATAGCATTGATTGCTTCTATAAGACATGGCATATGTTAATGATAAGATGATTAAGTGTAGTTATACAACAAATAGATGTTTCAAACCGTTTGAGATCTCACACTAAAATTCAGAAAGTTCTTTTGAGTCCTGTAGCTGAGACGGGTGAATTCTTAAGATCCTTGACTGTTCTCCCTAAGAGGAGGAAGAATGAGAAAAAGTGTGCTGCTGAAAAAGCCGTATGTGTCTAACAAGTAGAACACTAAAAAAAAGTCCTGTGCAGTAGGATGTGAGATGATTTATTTATACATGCCCAAGAAAAGATAGTATGAATGACAGGTTTACAAGTTTTTGCCTGGTATGGCTTAATTAAAAGTAATAAAATTACCAGGCAAAAATAACTGTAATATCAAGTTTACAATTGAACTTGAAGAGTTAGAGAAAGTAGAAAGACCATAGTAAATAACTGCAGATAGTATTTTTAATGGAGACATTAAATAGTAGTTCTAAACTAGCCACACTGATTAGAGAATGCCTATGAGAAATCATTCTTTTATAGTAGTTAATATATTTTATATATAAAAATTTATTTTGTTGGCAGTTTTGAGAGCACCAGCAAAATAACAGAAGCCCTCACTTCTTATAGTTGGCAGGAGCATAACAATGTTTCCAATACTTGCACAATGACAATGAGCACCAATAGTATTCTTCACACAGAAAAGCCTGCTATAAAGATTAATCTGGAAAAAAATACTTGCTGTTACATGTAATGTTGAGAAAGACTTGTTTCACTACAGTGGAATGCCATGTTCAGGATCAAAGTGTCAAGTACAGTTTTGCATTTTAATGTTTATGTATATATTCCACTAAGCTAACAAGTAAACATTCAAAATGAATTGCGTTTTTTATGTTCTAACAAATACATGATGGACTTGTAATCACTGCTTCCTAAAACGTGCTGTGCTGTTCACAGGCAGCTGCCATTTCAGTAAACTATGCTGGTGCCAAGAAACACTATGCATTTTTCTAAATTATGTTAAATGCAAAAATAAAATACATAAAGTTAAATGCTGCAGGTTTGAAAGTGCTTCATGTATCAATATGATGATAATCATCATACTCATGAGTATTACAGTGGATTATAGAATCATAGAAGCATAGAATGGTTTGGACTAGAAGGTACCAAGTCCTGGGCAGGGTCACCTCCCACTAGACCATGTTGCTCAACTTGGGCTTGAACACATCCTGTGATGGAGCATATACAACATTCCTGGGCAACCTGTTCCAGTGTCTTACTACCCTCATAATCAAAAATTTCTTCATTACATCTAATGTAAATCTACCCTCTTTCAGTTGAAAACTTCTACCCTTGACCTGCTGCTACAGGCCCTGGTGAAAAGCCACTCTCCATCTTTCTCATAAGCCCATTTTGTATATTGAAAGGTTTCAATAAAGTCTTCCTGGAGCCTTCTTCCCTCCAGGCTGAACAACCTCAACTCTCTCAACCTTTCTTCATAGAAGATGCATTCCAACCTTCTGATCATTTTTGTGGCACTCTAGACTCACTCCAATAAGTGAGTCTTTATTGTACTGGGGTTGCCAGAGCTGGACACAGTACTCCAAGTGAGGTCTCATCAGAGTGGAGTAGAGGGGCAGAATCACCTCCCTCAACCTACCAGCCAGGCTTCTTTTGATGTAACCCAAGACATGACTGGCCTTCTAGGCTGCAAGTGCATATTCCTGGCTCATATTCAGGTTTTCATGCCCCAATATCCCCAAGCTTTTCTCCACAGTGCTGCTCTCGATCTATTCATCCTCTAGTTTCTATTCTTACTGGGGATTGCCCCAGCTCAGGTGCAGGACCTTGGGCCCACTACGCAGGCCTTTCAGGGTGCCTGTGGATGGCATCTCTTCCCTCAAGCAAATAAGTACGCCAGTCAGTTTTGTGTCATCTGCAAACTTGCTGAGGCTAAACTCATGCCTCAGAATGACTACACGTGTGTCAGGAGTACGCTATACCATCGATGAAGACAGTAAATAGTGTTGGTTCCATTATGGACCCTTAAGCGATGCCACTTATTACTGGTTTTCACTTGGACGCTGAGCCACTGACTGTAGTGGTTTGGACAGAGCCATCTAGCCAGTTAGTTCCTTGTTCTCCTAAAGTCCTTCTAACAAACTCATATCTCTACAGTTTAGAGGTAAGAAGTCCAGGCAGATGACATCTGTAACTTTTCCCTTGTCCACTGATGCAGTCAATCTACTGTTGAAGGCTGCTAAGTTAGTCAGGCACAATTTGCCCTTGGTGAAGCTATGTTGGCTGTCTCTGATCACCTCCCTGTTTTCTATATGGCTTAACATAACTTCCAGGAGGAACTGTTCCATAGTCTTACTAGGCACTGAGGAGAGGCTGACTGGTCGGTAGTTCCCAGGGTCATTCTTATTATCCTTTTTAAAAATGGGTATTATATTCCCTTTTCTTCAGTCACTAGGGACTTCACCTGACAGCCATGGGCTTTCCGATATGATGGAGTGTGTCTTAGCAACTACGTCTCTTAATTCCCTCAAGAATCTTTGATGCATCTTATTGGATCCCATGAACTTGTGAATGTTCCTCAGGTGGTATTGAACCTGTTCTTCCTGTTGAGCTCCTTTTGTTGTTTAATGTAGGTAACCCTTGATAGCTTAAAAGTATTTATTGTATTCTAATGAAATGTTCTTTGCAGAGAATGACATAGCTCTTTTCTCATTAGTAAGAATTAAGAAAAGACCTTTTTAAAGTAAACTCTCAACTGCTGTGTGGTAATTTAGTAAAGCCACTGTGGGTCCCTGCACCAGCCGAGCCACATGGGCACTGCCACTACCATCACTGGCAGTTGGGGTGCCAGGAGGAGCTGTGCTTCAGTGCCAACCACCTCTGAGGCAGCTCAAACTCCTTCATACACTGCCAATATCTCCTTCTCTGTTGGAGTGTGGTTGGCTTCGGAGTCTTTGTATCCACAACTCCAGAAACCAAGAGGTCGGCCTCGGGTCTCCCCGGGTGCCCTCTGCCAGAGGCTCCAGGTAGGACCATTCTTACCGGCTGCGGTGTAGAGCACATTCTTTATGTCTTGTCCTGCCCGGACTGGCCCAAGGGCTAC